>JAGTTL010000712.1:0-29332 GCA_036851935.1 Coregonus suidteri | reverse complement strand
AGATAATCTTAATTCAAGTGAAGTCAAAGTCAAAAAACCCCATCATTCGACTTGGTCTTTTAAAATATCGCTGTGTTCTACAGAACCCAAAAATGGGGAACCAAAGTTTAAAAAGAGTTGCTTTGAAAATGGGGGGGGGGGTCTGGGTGGTGCGTTTTTGGTTTTTACTTTAAAATGTGTGTGTGTGTTAAGGGTGTGTGTGTTTGTGTGGTGGTGTGTGTGTGTGTGTTTGTTCAGGATGTGTGTGGTGGGGTTGTTTCGGGGTTTGGGGTTTTGGTTCAGGATGTGTGTGTGTGGTGTTGTGTGTTTGTTGTGTGTGTGTGTTCATTTTGTGTGTGTGTGTGTGTGTGTTTTTTTTGGTGTGTGTTTTGTGTGTGTGTGGTTTCAGTTTGTGTGTGTGTTTTGGTGTGTTTGTTCGGATGTGTTTTTGGGGTGTTTTGGGGTGTTCATGTGGTGGTGTTGGTGTGTGTGTGAAATTAATGGGAATAAGTGTGTTTTATATTACCATACATTTAAAACAATGTCTTGAACAAGTCTAAAGTTACCTTAATTTCTCCTTTTGACCCCTAGAAACATCTACATTAAATGAATTGTGAAAAGTGATTTAAACTTCTAGGGGGATGAGGTGTGGGTTGGTTGATGGTTCTGGGGGTTCCCAGGAGGGGTGTTGTGAGGGTGGCGTTGGGCAGCTTGAGGGGGTTGATTGTTATATTGTTGGTTTTTATTTTTATTAATGTATTAGATGCATATAAAATTCTGTTTCCATAATGATTATTCTGTACTATTAGTATTATGTCTTTTAACAGTATGTTTCTCTAGCTGGATAACCATTGATTCCTGCTATCTGTTTTTTCTGATGGATTGATATTTCTAAATTGGAGTCAATTTGGTGCTCTAGTGTGTTATAACCGATGTGTCGGCTTCGCTATGCTATTTGTAGGTCTGTGCTTCCTTGTAAATATAAATTTATAAACGTGTTTTGCAACATAGTCACATGGCGTGGAGTTAAGGATATGGATTTGTTCCTATGTCCTGTGGTAAAAGGGGTCACCGCATTCGGGACAAATTGTCTCCCATAATACAAAAAGAGAACCTGAGAACATCACACTACACATTCACTAGGGACCGCTCTAAACAGGGTATTTTGGGTTCATGGTCGAACACATCATGTAACCTGTAGATAAATAGATCATGGTACACTCACACACGACACGCCTGGAACAGAACCCACACACATACTGTAGGTGATCACATTCACACTGTCAGCACACACACGTGGGTAGTTAGCAGTGAATGATCCTATCCTGGATCTTTTCAGTGGTGAACAACAACACAACTACGCCACCACACACACTCTGTACCACACAACTCACACACTACACACATGGAGCTGGTGGGTTTTACATCATAGGTATACATGTGCCTCTGCTTGACATCTTTTTTTTCTGGTGTCAGAAACTGTACACGACATGCTTTGACAATAACACACGTTGAAACACGTTGGTGGCAAACACACACACACCTGCTGTTGCGTAAAGATCTTATTCACAGTGTGAACACAACACTGTAACGCACACTGTGGACACCCACACACAACGGACACAAGGTGTTCACTGGACAACATCTACCATGGACACTGAAAATCTGACACACTTGCAACTGGATCTCGAACAAACACACATCCAAACGACCACACAGAAGCTGGATTGACTATTCGACAGCGGGTTATTTCAGTAGTTGGAGAAGACACACACACACTGGGTATTTAGCCATCATGTGTCATTGGACTATATGTACACTGGACACATCAGGGATGACACCTATGTACACATCACACGACGATTGCACACATCAATGGAAAGATACACAGCGTCAGATATGTGCACAATATGCGACAGCACTGGTTAGTATGATACGACACTATTTACTATCACAGCACTATGCACGACCACACTGACAGACTAGCAGCACTACGTTTCTCAAATGCTACACACACACCTGACTAGACCTTTAACACACTGTGAACACTAGACCCACACACTGCAACACACCTCTTGACTTGACACACAACTGAACAGTCACACGCTGAAGGCTCAAAGTTACAACACACATGCCACACTGCGATGATAGGAGTTCACATATTGCTGATTGACACACACACACACTATCACGACAGCACCTGGACAGTTACACACTTATACCCAACAATACACAACACACCCAGTTGTGAGAATTACTCTTGTCTTTCTAGTCCATTAGTAAGACACTCACGCATTGTACACAGAATCACTAACATCAGAGTTGCAACTTTAGCAAATTGGACACACACCAACACACTACTTTCAAAAACTCACACACAGCCAAGGTGGGGCAAAAACGAACACTGTAGATACACCACTGCTGTGATAAACATAGTTGTATGACCGACACACAGTGAACGTGGGATTTACACACACTTTGTAATGAATAATATTTTGACATGGAACATAGAACAGCATTTCAAGTATAACTAGATTACACACCATTTACTGTACACTTTCGACACTACACGAGAAGAGCAAAATCACTTGGCTCAAACACACTGTATTTAGCAGGCCTACACAGTGGACACAGGCAAAGACATTACACAGGCACCACATACAGTTGGACACAAGCGGTAGTTGGATAGGATCACAGTCACAAATAGTGTAGACATTAGCACACACAAGAGAAGTTCAATTGTATCAGTTTTATTTTTTGTACACACTCATTAAATCACACACACACAGAATAGTATTAAACATAATTTACATAAAACGTACACGCATACAGCTGTGTTCAGGTTTAAATGGACATTCTGACAGCACACTGTACACACACACACTCAGTACTCCCACAAACTACCACTGACACTACACATTGGACACACATCACACACACTGAACACAAAAACATTCACTACTTATCACACATTGCACACACAAAACAGGCTGCGACAGTAAAAACACACTTGGAATACACACAGTATTCGACAGACACGACCGCAACTCACACACTGGACAACACACACACACTGGACAGCACCGTCTCTGTACAGACTCACACTGGAAACAAACACCCACCACACACACACACACCACACACACTGGACATACACAGTAAGCGCAGACAAAGCACCACACACACACCGAAAACACATATAACATGGACCGACACACACAGAACACACTGGGGACACATACAAACCACACACAGCACACACACTAACACCACCCACAAACACACGTGTGAGAACAACAACAACACACGCAACACACACACAAACCCACACAGAAGAACTTAGCCCCACCACCTGGACATACACACCAAAACGGACCATTTCCATGTTAGGGTTTTTTATGAAAGGAAAAACCCATGCCTACTGGACAACATTGCTATGGCATCTTCTTTTGGGTGTCTCGGTCGGGCTGGCAGACAAATGTGTCTCTGTTCTATTTTCCCCCTGCCTTTCACCTTCCCCGATCAGTGTTTCACCCCTGACCTCCTCACACCGTCTCACTGTCCTTTGCTTTTAACTCCCACCTCTACTTCACTGTGTTATAATGGACCTTTCTTTTTATGTCACCTCTGTAACCAGTTACAAACTCTGACCTTTCTGACACTTTCCCTGGCCCTACTTTCTAGAAATAACATTTAAAATTTCCCCTATGGTTTTTTTCGGGGGTTTTCTTATTTTGTATTTTTGTATATTGGGGTTGTGCTGCGAGCACTGGGGGGTTTGTATTTGTTAGATGATCAGTTCCGATAATGGGTTAAATTTCCTGTCCCTGTCTCATCATTATTAAAAATTTTTATACACGTGGTCATGAAACCCACGAACATAACAAAAAATTGTGATAAGTCTGAATCTACGCAAATATTCTGTCTGGAAGAAATGGTTTTTCAACTGTTTAAAAATGTTATTTTTTTGTGGTCCAGTCTGGGTAATGTTAGCCATGTTTGCTAGCAGAGGGAAATGCATAGTCCCCTAGCTAAAATGAGCTTAAATGGGATAAGTACTTAAATAAAATACTTTAAAATCCTCTTGTAGTTTTTTGGGGGGTATTGTTTGACTTTACTATTCTATTTTTGACTACTTTTACTTTTACTTCATACATTCCTAAAGAAAATAATTAAATTTTTTTCTCCTACATTTTCCCCACACCCAAATACTCGTTACTTTTAATGCTTGCGACAGAAAAAGTCCAAATTTACCACTTATCAAGAGAAAATCCCTTTCTGCCCTGTTGGGGGGCTCACTAAACACAATCTTTGTTTGTAAAATTTTCTGAGTGTTGGGGTGGCCTCTGGCTGAACGTAATTTAAAAACAAGAAAAACGTCTGGGTTTTCTTTTTTGAAGGAATTTGAAATTATTTTTACTTGTACTTTTACTTTTGATACTTTAATATTTTAGCTTACTTTACTTTTTTACAAGTATATATAAAAAACCAAAAACTTTTAGACTTTTAAATCAAATTTGTTTTTACGGGTGACTTTCACTTTTTGTTATCATTTTCTATTAATTCTCCTTTTACTCAATATACAATTGGTACTTTTTTTTCCCCCCTGGGGTTCACATCGTCATGGACGGCGAAAAGGACTCAGACGGACATCGGGGTGGGAAAAAAACATGATTTAAAAAAGGATATACAGTGATTAAAGGAAAGGACATTTATTCAACTGTAAGACAAAGCTTTTATTTAAAAAGCTAAATGGCGAACTTAGGAGGAAAAAATTCTGAGTGAAGTGAATAAAGTCACGTGTGAGGAAATATTGCTTTTGGGTTTAGGACAAAACTGAAGTGATGACAATCGGGCTTATTGAGAAACAATATTTTAATTGTTGGAAACTTGGCATTTGATGAATATTGAAAGTGGGCTCATATACAGACGGTTTTAATTTTTGTTCTTGAAAAGACATGGATGGGACAACTTTTGCCTCCATGTTTTAGTGTAAAGAGGGCCCAAAAACATTTAATTTTCTGCACCTGCTACGCCAGACAGAAAAAGGGAAAAGACTATGGGGGAAATTTTGGAGTACTTAAAGGGCATTTTTCACCAAACCCTATTAATGCTGAAGGGTTTGGTTCCACAGAGACATCAGAAGAGGGAATCAGTAACAATGTTTGCTGCTGCTTAAAGAAAATACCCGAACCTGAGTTTAAACGGGGGTTTTAAATGCATCATTAGAGACAGACTAGTTGGGGCTACGGGTGAAGCTACACAAAAAACTGTTGTCTGAAGTCATCTCCCCTTGGGAAAGGGCAGAAAACAGTGTGTTTCCCTGGAACTGCTGCTAAAGAGGCTCACCATTGGGTTTATCAAACTTATGGGGTTTATCTAAAAACCTATCACCCGCTGAACATTGTAAAACACATACAAGGGTAAACCTTTTCCCCCTGAAAACATAATTTAATGAACAATTTAAAGAAATTTAAACCCCTCTTCTTGTGATTTGTAATCAAAGTAAGGGTTTTTTATTTATTTTTCTCAGTTCACCCCTTTTGTTCTTGAACGTAGCCCTTTTTCTTTGGTTCTTGAACGTAGCCCTGGTTCTTTGTGTTCTTGAACGTGCCCTGTTTCTTTTTGTTCTTGAAATGCAATGTTTCTTTGTGTTCTTGAAATGGCCCCGTTTCTTTGTGTTCTTCAACGTATCCCTTTTTCCTTTTTGTTCTTCAACGTCCCTGTTTCTTTTTGTTCTTGAACGTTTCCCGTTTCTTTGTGTTTTTGACGTACCCTGTTTCTTTTTGTTCTTGAAAAGTAGCCCCCGTTTTTCTTCGTGTTTTTTGAACTTTCCCTGTTTTTTTGTGTTCTTGAAAGGCCCCTTTTTCTTCGTGTTTTTGAACGTATCCCTGTTTCTTTTTTGTTCTTGAATTAGCCCCGTTTCTTTTTGTTCTTTAACTAGCCCTTTTTTTCTTTTTTTTTCATTGATTCCCCTGTGTCAGTTACTCACCTGGTCTCTCGCTCCTTCTTTAGTTCATTTTCTGTTTTGGCCCTTTTGAGGTATTTTCGTTTTGACTCTACTAAGACTTTTCCTAGCTCTTTGGAGAAAGTTTTTACCTTCGTCCTAGTTTTGATTCCCCCGCCTTTTGCCCACCCGTGATGACCATTGCCTGCCCGTGACCACATTCCCCTCTTTTTAAAAGGGGTAAAACACACCTGCTGCCCTCTGGCGTGAAATCTACACCTTTTCTCCCTGGTATTCTTACAGTCCCTAATGTTTAAGTGCATAAAGTATATTATTATGGGCAAAATCTTTAAAGATAAAAAGAAGAGGAAAAAATAGAACTAAAGAAATTATGAAGTTAAAAAAAGTATCCTCTGGTGAGCTAATACCCTGACCCTACCACAAACCCACCAACCCCCTCCCCAACTGAGGGAGTTAATAAACCATACCCTTAGACGCTAGTCTTTAAGCTAGATGTACCTGCTATGCATAGCATCGCCCCAAAGAGGTTCATTCAAAATTATATGTATTGGCATTAGAAGTGCATGACTGTTCCCTGTAACATGAATATATTGTTAGTCGAGTCACAAAATACAATTTGAATCAAAGCGACAAACATCGGCAACAAATAATGACTGGACTATTTAGCCCCCCTTGAGCATGTCTCAACAACACACAACAACAACAACAAACCAACAACAGAGGATGTGTTCATAGTCCCCAACAGCGCCTACCCGCACACACAAACGTCAACCAATCGCATTTTTATTTATTTTATTTTTATTTCCCCTTTATTTAACCAGGTAAGAAGCCAGTTGAGAACAAGTTCTCATTTACAACTGCGACCGGGCCCCGATAAAGCACCAAGGCCCCCTTTTAAAACCTCCCGGCAAAAAAAAAAACGCCCCCAAGCAGCACAGGAAAAAAGACATAAAGCTACAAATTAATAAAGGGAAAACCTTTTAACCAAAAGGATAACATTACCCCTTTCAAATATAAAAAGAGACAAAAATTTAAACATACCCCATCCTCCTGAGTTCACCCCCCCAAAACCCCCCTTTTTATTTTTATTTTTTTTAAAAGGAACAGGCACACAAAACTTTTCCAGCTATCAGAAAGCTGGCAATTAGGTGTCCAGCCAGTGAGTACTTCCCCCCTCCCCGGGTTTATACTAACGCGGGCATACACCCCCTAAAAAGAAAAACCCAAAGAAAACTTTAATAGTAGCAAAAAATTTTCCCTGAAGTAATAAAAAACAACCCAGTTGGGTTTTGAAACCCAGTAAAAAAGCCACATCATTATTTAACCAAACCCCACGGAAACCTTTTGGGGTTAAAATAAAATACCAAAAAAGAAAATGAAAACAAACCGGGCCCAATTTGGGGCTGTAAATAGTGTCCCCCCCTTTGGCTCTGGGATCTTATTTGGGGCCCGGGGTTTTTTCATTCTATGTTTTTTCTATGTTGGGGGTTTGGGTTTTTTGATTTTATTTTGCCTGGTGAATCCCAACCCGAGGCAAACGAGTGTTCAGCTTTTGGTGGGTTGTCTCTGTTTGGGAGCCATTTTAAAAACTGTCTGTTTTCCCCTTTGGGTTTGGGGGTTTTTTTTTTCCGTGTTGGTTCTTTGGGTTCCCGAGGAGGGTTACGAGTCGTTTGTGTTTTTTTTGGTTGGATTTTAAAATCCTGAAGATAATAAATACCAGGGTTCGTTCAACACGCTGCGCTTTTGGTCCCTCCCTGACGATCGTAAACATAAAATAACACCTGGAAAAACTTAGCGAGTGGCAAAAATTCCCCCGTAAACCATTAGCTTGAAAAAAACTTTACCTGGCCTGTCAATTATGGCGTTGCCATCTGCCAGCCAGAAAGCCAAAAATCCTATGATCTTTTTGGTTGAAACCCCTCAGTTCTAACAGTTCACACCAAACGGGTACCCCGGGTTCAAAAGAAGTTCCTCCTGATCCCCCCAGGGGGGGCTCCTAAAAAAAAAATTCTCAGGAGGGGAAATTTTTTTTCTGAGATTTTAGGTGCCCTACACACTTTTAAAAAAAGGGGTATGTCCAGCAACAACATAAAAAGGGCCCAGAATAAAACCCCCAATACCAGAAGAAATTTATTGCCCTGACCCCTCAAAAGTTTTGGCTTACCAGGGGGGGGGGAGCCCCCAATTTTAAATTTTTGGGGCCTCCCCAAAGGGTTAACCCCAAACACCCCCGCAAAACTTCACACCTGGAAAAGCCGGCTGAGGTTTGTGGTTTTTTCTTGCTAATTTTGATTTAAATATTTTGTTATATGGAATATGGAATATAATTTTGGGGTAAAATGTTGTGCAAATTCTTTTAGGTCAGGAGGGGGGTTAAATTTCGTTCCAAATCCAATAACAATGGAAAAAGGGCCTATTTTGGGTCACCCTTTTCAAAGGGGTCCCAAAGCCAACACCCACCCATAGGCCTCTCAGTTCTTCCAACTCACGAGTTCTGCCTGAGGACACACACAAACACAAACACAACAACACACACACATATCACTGTACCACACACACACACCACACACACTTCAATCACTGTTAAACAACACACACAAACAACACACACACAAAAAATCCCCTTCCTCTTGGTGAACATTTGAGACAGAGACCGACTCAGAGCCAATGCCACATTGACAGTAGCCTGCAGGGGACCTCGCCCAACTCATTCAGGACCAATCAGGAAGATCAGAACTACTAGATTGAACCCTACTTCATTATTGCATAAAAGTTCTGCCACACCAATGTTTCGGGCTCTCTCTTCAGATAATAATAATAATAATAATAATAATAATATCCATTTAGCAGACGCTTTATCCAAGCGAATTTTACAGTCTTTGGTGCATACTTTTTTTTGTGATGGGGGGGCCCCCGGGGATCGAACCCACTACCTTGGCGTTAAAAGCACCATGTTCCAGCTGGCTACAAAAAAGTGGATACTCTTTGGTGCGCATTGCAATTGTAAAATGTCAAAAAAAAATTGGGAGACACCACTTAATTTTTGGGGGACTGTTTTTTGACAGTAAACTATTGTAATGCGACCCGCTAACTAACTAAAACATTTTAGCTGGCTAGCTAATCATTTAGCCCAAATTGGGGCAAACAATTTAGTTATTTACCGTTAATTTTTAGGGAAATTGGGGTTTAAAAAATCGGAGGGGTTTAAAATTATACTTTTCGGGTATACTGTATTGACAAAAATCGCAATATTTTTGCGCTAGTTGGCTGTACCTGCACCAAAACCCATATTGGGGCCTTCATACTGTTTTAACTTTTTTACATTGGGGGGCCAATTTTTTTTCAGCATTTTTTTTTTTTTGGGTCAAAAACCGTTCTCATGGCTTTCTGATCCTCTGCAACAAGACAATATGGTGCGCAATAAAATCATCAGTATCGAATCGCAATACGGTAATAGAATCACGAGACTCGCAAGGCGATGCAATATCTTATCGTGAGGTTCTGGCCACTTCCCAGGCCAAGTCATTTTTAAGAGTTGACGAAGTGTCCCGTGAACGCCGGATTCCAGATATATTTACATCTGAATAAACTGCCTTTATTACACCATATCCACATCCAGTAAAACTTGTGATATCAACACTAACTCTCATCGTTGTGGCGGCGGACAGCAGCCTGTATCCCTCGTCATCCAGGTGAGTTGAGTGCAATGTTCTTTTTTCGTCGTCCAATTTAGGAAAATCCTCGGGTGTAGACTTCCGCCTTAGTAGGAAACAGTTGAATATTAAATTTGGTCTGGGATGTCCTAATGTTTCGTTGCAATTTATCTTTCATTGTGTTCGCCGACAAAAAGGAAACTTTCTTTCAACAACCATCTCTTTCTTTCTCAGTTACGTTCATGGTTACGTAACGTTATGACGAAAGCGCGTAAGTGCAAGACCAACAGGCCACCATTGAGATTTGTATGAAGGCTTCTGAATTTGAAAAAAAAAATAGATTTTACATGGGAGTCTATGGACAGAAGTTCTGGGTGCGATTTTCAATCTGACGGAAATCGCCCCCCCAAAAGGATGGTGGAGACATTGAAGCACTACTTAGCCTGATTCGACATCTAGTGGCCATGTGTGGCACTGTGGCAGATCAGACGTATAGATTACAACACTGGATAATTACTGTTGCCGGTGATATAATTGATTAGAAAAAAATCCCTTCCTTCGTTCCGTTTGGCAGTTGCCGTCGCCCATATCGCCCTATTGAACAGGCCGTCCCTGTCCTGATGTAGTAGACGGGGGAAACAAGTCAGGAGTAGTTCTTTCCTCATGTATTGTTTCAGCCGTCTTCACAGAGTCAAATGTCTCGCTCACCATTCTTGGTTTACTCCACAAAGTCGTCGGTTAGCAGCAGGCCGTTATTGCCGAAGCCAGCCTGCCGGCAGAAGCCTCTTCAGTGGGGAGGAAAGAAAGCCATCTCCTCTTGTGTAGTATGGGGAGAAAGATCAGGAATTGATCATGATTCTGTGCATCTCCGTACTTAAGCTCTCCCCTTTGCTCGGGGCAGCAGAGAGGCTGCGGACAGTCGTACTGGTACCGTAGAAAGGTACTGGGACAAATGCCTGTGGGTGCAACCTGGCCAGGCAGCCGCCTCGTAGGGTGCGATGGGACCATTTCCGATTTCCAGTGGTGTGCCGCGGAAGGGGGCTAGATCCAGGAAATTTTGGGAATCCATTCCTGTAGAAAGGGAGATGCGTTCTCTTCCCTCAACGGGCCTGCCGGGAAACTGAAAATCTCAAATTCAAGACACTTTTGGACCAATTTTTGTAAGAATATAATTTCTAGAGTGTAGAGATGGCATCTTCCAACTTCTTGGTGCTTCTGATCCACTTTCCAGGCGGACGTCCAGGATGGCAGCCTGTGAGTCAGCATGATCTTTTTGTAACTTTGTCATCTCGTTACCTTTGTGACTTTTATGGTCTTCGTGTGAGTTTATCGACCAAGCACATCAATTTTGATGAGTCGCTCAGAAAGTGTCTCTTGGATTTTATTTATTACCCTTGTCCATCACCATTCTTGATCCATGATGTGTGCTTCTCCGAAGCTAGCACCCGCCGACGGCGAAGAAGGGCTAGTGAGACACTAGCAGTTCTGGAGGGCGGGGGGGGGGGGCCAGTGCCCCTGTGGACAACAAGCTTGGACCCCCTTTTGGCCCCTCTAAAAATGCGAGTCTGAAATTAATTAATCACAAGAATTAATTTTTGCGATCATGTTTATATTTATGAATTTTGTTTACATCCGTTATTAGGACAGTGGCAAAGCGGAAACCACTAAAAAGTAACCCGACACATTTTCTAGTCGGACTCCTTTTAGGCGGAAACAAAACAGTATCGCGTACACCATGGAATCTGCAAGGTTTTTTTCCTATTCAGAAGTTGAAAGAAATTTTTTTTATGGCAATGCGAATAAATACGTTCAAGCAACGAAGAAGGAAATTCAAGAGAGGTGAGTAGAAAAACATGTTGAAATATGTGGTATTTGTAAACATAGTCTAAACTATTAAATGGCATTACAGAAGTGGAACGTTAGATCAGCTAATTGTTTAACCTGTCAGTGTTGTTACTTCCTTTGTGAATTAATGAAGGAGGAATGGCTTTGAATCCTGGGCTATGTATTCGTTTGCATTGTTTTGGAGTATAGTTTGTGCTAGCGAATTCTAACATTCAGGCATCGAAAATGTATGGCAATATGAAAAACGGGTATAATTATTTGGATCAAAAAACGCATGTTGCTGAGTGCTTTTACTTAAACCACACTCAGTAAAACGCATTCATGTAACGTTTAAAAGTTAGACATGAAAGTTAGCTACCTAGCCAATGTAAGTTATTTTCAGTAAATGGATGATTGAATGAGCTTGGTCCCCATTGCTTTGCTATATAGTTCCTCACCAAACATGAAGAGAAAAAAGGACCTTCATGTTTCTTCCAAAGAAAAGACAAGGCAGAAAGTCAGACACAGCCAGAAGGGTTCAGGTGTGGAGAGAGCCAGAAGAGAGCAGAGAGAGGACAGCAGGAAAGACCATATGGAGAGGGACTGAGGAGTGATGTTCAGCCAATCCCGGGAGGAGCAACCGGTGGCATGCAGTCAGTGATGAAACATGGACCCAAGAACTCTGATGTTTTTGCATAGGGGACAGGAGGACTGAGGAGCTTCAAGGGGCGGCCTGGCTACCACATCAACCCCTGGGCTTCAATATTCAAACAAATCAGACTCTTGTGTTTTTTGTTCTACGCCTGTATCAGAGACTGGATTGGGATTCAAAATGGGTTTTAACAACTGGAAGACGGCAACTTACAAAGACGGGGGGATATTGCAATTCATGCAAGGTCTAGAGCGGCCAAACAAACAAGCAATGATTACATGGAGAGTTCTATCAGAAAGCTGTTAAAAAGTAATGCAAACACTGCGTAAAGGCCCTAAATACAAGGAAACACCAACAAACAGGGTCTAAGACAATGGGGACTACATTAAAAAACAAATAGGAGAAGTACTACTACTTACTAGCAACAACAAAAATTGCACAAGAGAGGACACGATGAGTCTGCAGGAGTCTGATAATAAAGGGAACTTCATGGCCAATCCTTTAGAAACACACAATAGCTAAAGCATTTTTTTTTTTTTTTTTTGACACAAACTGTGGGAAAAAAGGTTGACTTTCCATTCCATAATGCAAAATACACAAGCAAAGGGATTCAGAATGAGTGTTCGAGCTCTAGGCCAGACATGGTTCCAACAGAGATGATAGAAGAAGTTGAAGACAGTGAGGTCTTCAGCATAATGGCAGGACGGAAAAACAACAAGATGTTAAAAAACAAAAGGATCAGATATCTCCCAGTACTCAGGTACTATTTCCAGTTTAGCTGTCCATGAGAGCTGTCTCCACTTTGAATCGGCCTGATCCAATAGAAGATGCAGCAGGGCTTACTGGACTAATATCATACCACATATTAGAAAAGTCATGGTCTTGGAATTATAAAAAAAAAAAACTAGTTGGCCAAAGCATATGACGGTTGCTTCAGTTATGAGTGGCCAGCATTCAGGCGTCCAGGCAACGCATTAAAGAACAAGGCAAAAAAAAAGCCCCTTGTTACATACACTGCAGTGCACCCACTGTCCGAAAACTTAGTTTTAATGGATTCAGTCAAAAGCTGTCCCTAAGAGTTTAGGACAGTTATTCTCCTCACTAGAAAGACTGTATGTCTTTCACATCTGGGTCATACATGTGCATCAAAAATGGCTTTAGCGTACAAAGAGAGATGTACCCAGGTGCACCTAGGAGAGCTTCAGAGACTCAAGTGACACTAGCTGGGCAATGTCAATATATGGCTCTACATACTATTATGGATAGATTGCCTGCACGTTTAGCGACGTCCGGTAAGGACATAGTCCAAGAACACAACGGCTGACAGATCTGTTGAGGCACGATGTCTGCTTGCACAGATAGATTTACAATGCATTGTGTTCCTTGTTCCGCTCCATAAAGTTTTGGCGAAGCAGGGAAACATTCTATATCAGGATATGCTACAGTCTGCATTCACTTGACCTATCAAAGGCTATTGATTTAGTTGAAGCCTTAGTTCAAACTGTGAATGACTACAGGGATGAGTAATTTTTTGATGACCTATGGAATGACAGTTTTGAAACACAGATGAGCAATGTGATACTAAAATAAAGCCCCCCTGCAAAACCTTGCCTTGGGGAGAGCGTTGTGCACATTTTCATTGGGCCGGGATCTGTACCCAGGTTGTCCTATGGAAAAAAACCCAGTGTCTTGACCATATAGACACAAGAGGTAATGCCTCTTGAACCTGAAGTGTGGACCCTGATTTTGAAGTTGAAGGCAGGACTAACATCATTACCAGATTCATGAGAACAGACTCATGTTTTTCTCCACACATGGGATAGTGTGAAAAGGAAACTTTGCCTAGGAAAGCCCATGCTAGAAGTGTTAGGAGGTGGAAGTTAGAGAATTAAGTCCAGTAACTGAAAGGTTCACTGGTTGAGGTCCTGAGCAAGACAACAAAACGTGGGATTTGATCTGAACTGGCAGATCCTGGTGACCCAACCCATTTCATGGACAGACAAATTCCCTTTGTTCCCTGTAAACATGGGAACTAATAAAAGTTGTACTTTGTACTGTGCGCTGTGCTGCACTTTATTGAACAGAACCTGAGAGTCCAGCATGTCAGGGGATGGGTGGGGGGTGGGGGTTGAGAGCAGCAGTGGGGATGGGTAGGGATTAGTCCTGATTCGCTGTTAGATCTTGGGCAGCCAACAACTGCCAAGAGAAATTCAATAACTACCCTTTTTATCAGCCAAGCCAAACATTACTGGTTTTTACAACACCATTTTTGTGGACTGTTAATGTTTACATTTAACAATTTCCAGACACTGAGCTTTTTTTTCTATGTTATAATCTGTTATTTATCCAAATCTGATATTGTCGAAACCATATACAATTATGCACTAGAAATGGTTGTGCAATGAAACAACCTGAGGACCACTCTATAGACCGATGGAATTATGAGGGGGCAAAAATTATGTATTTTGAAAAGAATTATCAAAGTAATTTAGGATTTGAAGTCAATTCTTGCGTGGGGGAAACTGCAGTCTTGGTTTGTTTGTATGAGTGAACAGAGCAGGTGGCGGGAAGGGAATTTACACATACAATGTTTCAATCTCCAACTGTCTTGTTTCACAGACTCCTGTGACGAGAGAATATTAGTAGTAGACGGTTGCTGTCAAAAAGTGATTGGTGAAGTTTTTTCTGTGTCCTGTGTTTATGACCTTTTTTAAGGACATCCCTGTCCGGATGTAAAAGAGCACATGTTGAAAATACAAAAAGTAACGGCCTGGTGATTGATGTGTCGTGTACTGACCTAGTTGAACTTCAAGTTTGAAACTGTTTGGAAAAAATATGAAAAACAGTTGGGAATTTCTGTAGTGAACCTTATGGAGCTGCTGTGTAGTGAGCTTGTGGACCACCTTGTAGAATGGAAAAAGTAATTTCTGCGGTAGGTCTGACTGAGATAATTAAGTCGTTAGGACTTGTCCTGTGAAACACAGACGAGCCGACAAGAAACCTCAAGAGAGGATCAACCACAGAAAGAAAACTCCAGACAAACACGTTCTCCTAGACCACTTCTAGGTTGTGTTGTGTTCGTCATGGTCTGGGCCACAAGGACAAAACCATCGATGCCATTCATTTGTGATGCAGCTGATTCTTTTAACGGTGGGATTGATATGAGTGGAGGCCAACCGGGACGATTCAACAGTGAAGATTTTCACACACCAGCTGTATCAAACAACCTTTTTCAGCCAAAAACACAGGAGTTTTTCTCCAGCGTTTCGCATGAGGCATGAGGGAAATGGCTTAAGATAAGACTTGCTCTATGTCAGATCCTGAAACGGCCTGAATGGAACATCCCTGCCTGGGTCCGCCACTGGAAGAAGGGAAGTCTCCCTGTGGGCCAGGATGATTGAAAGTCATACGAATATCTTCAGTAGCGTTAGAAGTCCAGGACTCCAAAGTGACAATTGTAGGTTGTTCTGAAGTTCAATAGCTCAAATGCACACCCAATCTGTTTAGTTCGTATGTATTTTCAAAACGCTTCGCCACATGAGGGTCAACTATTTTGTGCCTGTCTTTAGCTTCAAGTGGCGAGATTGGTGTACTGTGGCTCTGATACTGATGAAACAAGTGCAAACGTTTTCCACCATCGTGAAACAGTTACGAAGATGGTCCCTTCTGGTCCTGAAGACAACAACTTGGGCTTATCGGCAAGAAGGTTGATCTATCATGGAAAAGAAAACATGTGGAACACCTTGAAGGCCATGGAGAGCCTGAGCTGGAAAAGAGGTCCAAACGTCTGAGTCCCTCACAGCTTGAAGACGGGGATATTTGGAGACCGATGGGGGGTGATCGGGTTACAAAAGGCACCCTGAAAAGGAGAAGAAAAAATGCTGATTATTATATAATTATACATTAAACAATGTTTTATGATCTCATATAAAGGGTTTAGTAGTAAACATTTAGTGTCATATGTTTAAGATTCAATTATTGTTTAGTGAACTTTATAACTTGTTTATAGAATGATGCTCATTTCTGTAGCAAAACATTTTAGAAGAAAATAAAAGGTGTGAAAGAAAAATTGTATTACATTCAAAGACCTGCTGTTTCTCTCTCTATCTCTCTCTCTCTCTCTCTCTCTCTCTCTTCTCTCTCTCTCTCTCTCTTTCTCCGTCCCTCCCCTATTCTCTCTCTCTCTCTCATCTCTCTCTCTCTCACTCTCTCTCTCTTCTCTCTCTCTCTCTCTCTCTCTCTCTCTCTTCTTCTCTCTCTCTTCGCCGTCCCTCCCCTATCTCTCTCTCTCTCTCTCTTGTCTCTCTCTCTCTCTCTTCTCGCTCTCGCTCTCCCTCTCTCTCTCTCTCTTCTCTCTCTCTCTCTCTCTCTCTCTCTCTTAAACAAGAGCCACGGGTTCTTTGGGGTGTGTGGTGAGTGTGTGTGGTGTTTTCTTTAAACAAAAACCTGTTTGTAAAAACCTGTTTACCCTTTTTAGAAAGAGTTCTCAGCTATTCCATATTTTAATGCTTCAAACAGTTTGCTCATCTAGGGGTCCCTTACACACAAGGGAAAACTGTATGTACACCTGGGGTCCCCCCAAGTGTCTTTGAAACTACTTTTTAAAAACTGTTTAACCTTATAACCTATTTCAACGAGTTCTCAGGGGGGGCATCCGGGAGATGTCTGGGAGGCGTCGCGGAATGGATATGTGCCAGTGGATGGTCTGTCTCAGTCAATAAAAAATTAAAAAGGTCATTGTATTAAATAAATAAATAAAAATAAACATGCCATTTAGCAGACAATTAATCCAAAGCGACTTACAGTCCATGCTTGGCATACATTTGGGTGTATGGTGGGTCCCTGGGATCCGAACCCATAACCCTGGCGTTACAAGCGCCGTGCTCTACCAGCTGAGCTACAGAGGACCACCCAGTCTTTAAGATGTCCTGACTTACTGCTCACCTAAACAGATCCAATTGGACCCATAAAAGAGCGTCCTGTGGGATTGCCTCAGTCAAACCAAGAAAAAATTTTTTTTTTTTTGACCCAGAGGACCAGACGACTGAGACATAACATCTTAAAGAGGACTCCTGGATCATATTTATTCATCATGGCGCATTTTGAAGGTGAGTTGAATTTCAATATGAGGAAGGCTTCTATATCTAACCTATGCATATATGTTATATTATATATATATATATATTTATGTTGTATATTATTAAATGAATGGTTTTTAATAATGTAATTGTATAAAAATTTATAGAGTATATAATGAATGAGAGGTTGTGTTATTGATTTTTTTAAACGAGAATGGGACTCTACATACATATATATCCGACTGTTATATACCAAACAAATGTCCAATTTTATGTGACATGTC
The DNA here is from genome assembly GCA_036851935.1 of Coregonus suidteri. Classification (NCBI taxonomy): domain Eukaryota; kingdom Metazoa; phylum Chordata; class Actinopteri; order Salmoniformes; family Salmonidae; genus Coregonus; species Coregonus suidteri. Next base: position 11,894 of record JAGTTL010000712.1, on the reverse strand, counting down.
TCAAGGTGTCTCAGAACCCATGAAAATGCATGCCAAAACCAAGTCTCTACTCAAAGAGTGGACCACTGGCTTCACCTAGTGGATGTACAGGTACAATCACAGTATATAGAAAGAAATTACGAGTCATTTGAATATGTGTGGTGTGTGTGTGTGTGTGTGGTGTATCTGGAATGTTAGTATAATAGTATATATAAACTATATATAATATATATATATATATATATATACTATATATAATATATAGATATAGATATCTACCTACAATATGTATTGATCCTACTGGTTTTTACCAAACACAAATTCATATTTATGGTGAAGTGTCTAATTCAAGAGGTGGACCCACTGGCTCCACCTAGTGGAGTTCAGGTTTACATTCACAGTTGTAGAAAATCTAATTACCTAGCACTTTAGTATACTATTCTATATCCCTCTCTTCAATGGTTTAAACAATTTCACTCAATGTATAACAATGGTTTTTTAACTATTTACAGTATTTCAATATTTGGTTGTTGCAGGGACATTTTTAAGGACTGGAAGGACATTTACCAATCTTTCAGGTAATAATATATATTATTATATTTAATTATGTTATGTATTTTTTGCAGATAGATTGTACACTATCCATCAATTATAATTGTCTGCATCACTTCCAGTCCCCCATGTTTTTTTAATTATATATCTATACACCCACATATTTACAATTACGTCATTGAAGCAAGACGCTCTTATCCAGAGTGAAGTGCAGTGCACACAATTATTTCAATCTTTTTCTCCATCCTGGCCCCCCGTGGGAATCGAACACACAACCATGGCGTTGCCAAAACGCCATGCCTCTACCAACTGAGCGTACATCCCTGCCGGCCATTCCCTTCCCCTACACCTGGACGACGCTGGCAAAATTGTGCACGACACACATGGGTCTCACGGTCGCGGGCCGGCTACGCACAGAGCTAGGATTTGAACCGGAACTCTCTAGTAGACACACGCGCCACTCGGAGATTAATACACATACACATACATATACAGTGACACACTCATATATAGATGCTTACTATATATATACATATATACACACATATCATAACACAATACATACACACATACATACACACATTACAGGGAGGAAAAAAAGTAGTGATCACCTGCTGATTTTTGTGATGGACAGTTCCTTTGGTGTTTCTTCCATTTTGCGAATAATCAGCACCACTGTTGTCCACTTTCTCACCTGCTGCTGCTGGCGATGGGTTTGTAGGCACATTTTCAGCTTGTGTTAGGTCACACATCTTGTCCCCTGACAACTTTGGGGAGCTCTTTGGTCTTTGGCCATGGTGGAGAGTTTGGAATCTGATTGAGTGATTGCTTCATGTGGACAGGTGTCTTTTATACAGGTAAACAAACTGAGAATGTTACTTCTCTAATATAAAAGGGTCTTTATCAGGTATGATCAGAAGAAGACAGTGATGAAGTTAGCATGCTGTGTCCTCAACTAACAATGTCTATGCAGACCTTCTTTAGAAAAGTGCCGGGTTCTCTGCTCCAGACCTTACAGGAGAATCTGTACATTTTCTGTGACTTGGAGAACTATGGTGAGTGGTAAAGGATTAGGAAGTCATGGATGGGACAACACCCAAGTGGGAAGGTTAGTAATAGGCAGTTGATGGCTACCCTTGATGGAGGGGACCAAGTAGAGAGAGACGAGATTCTTAGATCCTATATGCGACCATTGGAGGACTTTTTACATAACGCAGAGGCAGGAAGGTTGGCACCGCGATTTCGGCGGCAGGCATGTTTGTGTTGGTACTGTGTGTTTTTGCAGCAGAGGGACTATTGGTATGCTGATAGAAAGATACACTCCACAGAGAGATTGGTTGATAAAGGCGAGAGGAATCTGCAAGATCATACGAACTAGTGAAGGAAGAAGGTTCATGCATCATCAACAAGGTCTACACCAACGGAGGTATGGATAGAGGGGAGAGTGAACAGGTATCAGGTAAACCGATTGCTACAGATGGCTACGAGGAAACTGACGATCTGGAGATGATAGTAGGTATATACACTGCTAAAGTGATAGTAATTGAGAATGCATTGAGATAATGAATCTGTATTTATTTTTTCAGATCGAGGAAAGTTCATAAGTGAATTCTGAATGTTTTATAATGTATGTAAACTAATATAAGTATACATCTCGGAATTTGTAATGGGTGATTAATTTGAGAGTCTTACGACAATTTTCAGTGAGAAGAATGTGTCATTTTAAATTTGGTTGAGTTCAGTAATTTGATTGTTAATAATTGATAAAGATTATATGAGTGATAAGTGAATTATAGTAATGCTATAAAGGATAGAAATGTTTTCTATAGATATTAGGGGTTTTCAACAGTGATTTATATGGATTTATTGAATAGACATTGTGTGACTCATACTGATTGAAACATTGGAAGTTAAAGTGAACGATGGTGAATGAAATCATGGAATATGTTGATTAATTGGGGTTAAATATAACATCATTAGTTATGATATACATTTGAAGTATGGGGTGATATTTGATATGGATGTTTAAAGTGTGTAAATATATATGTGGATAGCGAAAGTAATGAAGGTTGGAATCATAATGGGGTTATTATTGTTTTCATATGATGTGGTGATTTTGTTTTGAATTATGAAAGCAGGAATAGTCTAGGGATGTGATGAGTGTACAGGGAGTGATAATAGAGTTTGTTATAATGTGTTATTTTATATCCGATTATATTAGGAGGACAAAGGCGGAGTTGAACATTGTATATGTTAACAATCAGGGTTGTTAAGCAATTGGGTCTGAGATGTTAATCAGTAGAATGTGTAATTGATAATCACATAGGATTGGAGGCATATTTATAAAAAGATGAGGGAGGCGTATGGTAATTTGAATGCTGTCTGAAGTTTTTTTTAAGGTTGTTATAGTGGTTAATTCAATAGGAACATGGATGGCAAGTATTCTAGGTCTCTAGAATGGCCATAGTAATCATTACAGCCATAGTTATGGGGGTGTTGTTTCCAATGTTTCGGGGATTGATTTTAAGATCTGTTACGGCCAGATTAATAACCATGCATGTGATAACAGTTAGGAAAAAAGATCGTATCAGTTAATGGTAATACAAGGCGGGAGCAGGACTAATTATCAGATGTTATCAGTTAATGTTAATACAGGAGGGAGATGACTAATTATTCTGCTTATGTCTATCTTGTTCCAGTTCAGATTCAATTAATTAATGTTGAATTGAGGAATGGGAATGTTAAGTTGGAAAACTGTATAACATGGCATTGAAGGTTTACAGGATCGAAAGATGGATATCTCAGTCTTTAGGGATCAGAGAGGCCCATTGTGACCAGGGAGAAACTTGGGTTTCATCTGATCAGAGCGTGGGATGGACGAAGACGGATGTTTTTGTTATTTTTTATATTCACCGTTCATGTTCAGATTATACAATCCATGTTACTTTCCAAAGGGTCATGGATCTTTGTATTTGTGGGGATGATGTCATGATGCGTCATAAATGTCGTTGATGTAATGTTTTCTTGGTAGCGGTGAATAAGAAATGGGTTATATTTGAAAAATGAAGTATATAAAAAAGGGTCATTTTAAAAGGGAGGAGTCTGTGGGATTTTCCTTATATATGAAGAATAAAGGTTTGAATAAATAGATTATTATTCATGACATATATAGTAGGTTAATTATGTGTGTATCTTTTTACTCAGACTGAGTTTATAGAGGTTTGAGAGGTTTGATATCGCATAAGATAGATGCACTGGGAATTTATTACCTTTGTTGATTAAAATATGATGGAACCAGGATGTAGTGGACCTGGGGGGCAAAGGGTACTAACCAAACAGAGGACAGGGAGGCCTCTAGATGCGTTTCCAGATGTAATGTATAACACCTGGCTGAAAGGCCCCAGAGTCTGCAACACCACTAAGCAAGGGGGCACCACCAAGCAAGATGCCACATGGAGAACCAAGGAGCTCTCCAAACAGGTCAGGGACAAAAGTTGTGGAGAGAGTACAGATCAGGGTTGGGTTATAAAAACATCCGGAAACTTTGAACATCCCACGGAGCACCATAAAATACATATATTAAAAAATTGTGAAATAATATGGCACAACCAACAAACCTGCCATTAGAGAGGGCCCGGCACTGAAATTCACGGTACAAGGCAAAGGAGGGCATTAATCAGAGAGGCACAAAGAGACCAAAGAGCTAACACATGAAGGAGCTGCAAAGCGCTACACAGCGGAGATTGGAGTATCTGTCCGTAGGACACTTTTAAGCCGTAGCATTCCGCAGAGCTGGGCTTTACGATAGCTGTGGCCTAGAAAATAGCCTTGCTTAAAGAAAAAAAAAATAAGCAAACACGTTTGGTGTTTCGCCAAAAGCCATTGGGAGACTCCCAAAACAACATATGGAAAGAAGGTACTGCTGGTCAGATGAGACTAAAATGATAGATTTTTGGCCCATCAAGGAAAACGCTATGGTCTGGGGCAAAACCCAACACCTCTCATCACCCCGAGAAACACAATACCCCACAGTGAAAGCATGGTGGCGGCAGCATCCTGCGGTGGGAGGGTTGTTTCGTCGGCAGGGACTGGGAAAACTGGTCAGAATTGAAAGGAATGATGGATGGCGCTAATACAGCGGACATTATGAGGGAAACCTGTTTCATCCTCCAGAGATTTGAGACCTGCGGATGGACGGTCACCTTCCTGCAGGACAATGACCCTTACCGCATACTGCTAAAAACAACACTTGAGTGGTTTAAGGGGAAATATTTAAATGTCTTGAGGAGTCACCTGTGACAAGTATTCATAAAGAGTAGGGAGTTACTGATAGGGATGAGTTTTTCCTTTGAGATCATAATGAAAACAGATTTAGATGGACAGGGGGGGGACCTAATCCTAGAATCAGCACTCCTCCTCTGAGACACACTTCATATATGAGTAAAGGGCCCAGGATGTCACCAGGACCAAGAAACCGCACACATACGGTTGTAAAAGTCTAGTTACTAGCAGTGTGTTTACTGCCATCTAGTGGAAGGATACCATAAAAACACTTTGATTGTGTCAAGTGGGGAGGCTGAGCTGAAGCTGGAAACAGAACATTAAAGAAGACTAGTGTGCTCGGAACAGTGAACAAAACAAAGGCAGAAGCTGCTGGTAAAGTAAACACTCACGGTGTGATGGAGAGTGGTTAAAGCCAACAATCACGGTGTGTGATTAGAGAGTGGTGTTAAAGCAACACTCACGGTGGGATGGATGAGTGGTAACGCAACACTCACGGTGTGATGTGATGGAGCGGGAAAGCAAACGCTCACGGTGTGATGGAAGAGCTGGTAAAGCGACACTCAATGTGTGATGGAGAGTGGTAAAGCAAAACATCCACGGTGGATGGAGGAGTGGTAAAGCAAACACTCACGTTGTGTGAATGGAGATGTGTAAAGCAACACTCACGGTGTGATTGGAGAGTGGTAAAGCAAACACTCACAGGTCTTTGATGGAGAAGTGTGGTAAAGCAACACTCACAGTGTGGATGGAGAGTGGTAAAGCAACACTCACGGTGTGAATGGAGAGTGGTTTTAAAGCGACACTCCAATGTGTGATGGAGGAGTGGTAAAGGCAACACTCACAGTTTGATGGAGGTGGGTAAAGCAACACTCACGGTGTGATTGGAGGAGTGGTAAAGCAACACTCACGGTGTGATGGAGGGGTGGTTAAAGCCAAACACTCACAGTGTGTGATGGAGAGTTGGTAAAGCAACACTCGGTGTCTGTGATGGAGAGTGGTTAAAGCAAACCACTCTACGGTGTGTTGATGGAGAGTGGTTAACAGCAACACTCACGGACTTGTGAGGGAGAGTGGTAAAGCAACACTCACGGTGTGATGGACGAGTTGGTAAAAGCAACAATCACGGTGTGTGATGGAGAGTGGTAAAGCAAAACACTCACGTCGTGAGGGAGAGTGGTAAAGCAAAACTCCCGGTGTGAGGGACGAGTGGTTTAAAGCAACACTCACGGTGTGATTGGAGAGTGGTAAAGCAAACACTCACGGTTGTTACAGATGTTAAATAAATAAGCTGTTAGCTTCCTCAGCACCATGCACACCACTGTTGCCACCGGCAGTGACCAGAAGGAAGAACCGGAGACAGTTGACAGACTACAATCACACAAAAGGTAGTACAGTATCTCTAACATATACAAGATAGCCTTCAATCTGCCAAAACACCAAAATGAGGAATCCCCTTTTATTATAGTACATTCATTATTATATACTCTTAGTAGTTATCATTCTAATATAATATATAACCTTTTCGATTCTATTTTATTTTATGTTACAAGCGTTGGTGGGGATGCTAGACCAGATGTCCAGGCCGTGTACTCTGTAAAAGGGGGTTACTCTCCTCTGGCCTGTTGACTGTACTCTGTAAAAAGGGGGTACTCTCTCTGGGCCTGTTGACTGTACTCTGTTAAAAGGGGATACTCTCCTCTGCCTGTTGACTGTACTCTGGAAAAAGGGGGGTTACTATCATCTGGCACTGTTGAGGTGTTCTACAATGTGCTCGACATGACTGCTATCAACATCGTGTTGTACAAGCAATGCCTTAGACCAAGGGTCAGTCAGCAGGCGACCAATGTTCATCATAGAGATCTTGGCATGTGAGCTTGGTGAGAACCACATGAACCCAGAGAAGAAAGCTTACAGTCCCACCAAGCAGGCCGCCAAGACAGCAGGTCCTGCCTCCCTCTTCCCCAGAACCACAGCTCCCACTGGGGAAAAAATACACAAGTCAAGAACAGCAGGTCCTGCTCACCCTCTTCCCCAAGCCTCACAGCTCCCATGGGGAAAAATACACAATGTCAAGACAGCAGTTCCTGTGTGCAGGGAGCAACCGATTTTTGATTCGTTTGTGGATCCAAAGCATGAAGAGAAGACGTAATTGATTCATTTGTAAAGGCGCGGTACAGTGTCGATACAAGCAACAAATGATTGTTTTTATATCTTGTCATAAATATATTTCAACAACTATTTCTTAATGCAAATTAATCTTTACAACAGTTAATGCACTATTTATCAAGCGTTTATTATCAACCATGTTTGCACACCTTGCACCTTGCTGGTTGATATGCATCTGATTGCATATGCTAAAGTGGACGCCTGGTAACTTTCTCTAGCGGGTTTCTATATGCTGAAAGAACAGGTGGTTCTAGTGTTAAGGACTGGTAGATGGGTGTTGCTCATGCATTCACTCATGCTGACGGCTCCAGTACTTGTTCTTGGACTCCGAAAGCCTCCAAAGTCAAGCCTTGACTTCTGGTCTGATAGCATAATGTACAGGTCGTGCTTTTCAGAAACGTTGGTTTGCTGTCTGGCTTAATGCTAAGCTTCCATGTAATGTCGTTCATACTACCCAGACTTCTCCATGTGTCTTAAGATGGCAGGTAGGTCTGTGTCCCCATGTGTCATTGTATGCACTGATGGCCAGTCCAGTGTGATTTTCTCCATCTATGAACATCCCAGTAGTGATGCATAGTCTCCTTCACAACATAGAGTGGCAGCTTTCAGTTTGTCTGTGTACCTGAACTGTGACATCAGTGATGCCTCTCACAGCGACAGATTTCACCTGTGTAAGTCTTTAACACGAGGTGCGCTGGTTGAAGTGGAAGGTGTTTCAGGGTATTTTCTCGACACAAGATATACAGCTGCCCCCTTGTGTCAATCTCCATTCCCACAGGCTGGTCCCTATAGCAAGGGGGGACGAGCGACATAGTAGCGTGCGGCCCGCCAGGAAAAAGTCAGGATTTTCAGTGTGGACTCCCTGGTCTGATGAGTCACTCACCTCAGTGTTCTCTACTATCACAGTGTGAACATGTCTATGTGGTCTTTCGGTGGAATGCCTGTTTCTTGTGTCCCGTTTTTGTGAATTTCTCTGTTCTCTTTTGGTTTCTGGGAGGACTTGTCCGATGTTGCGCTTTTTACCACAGGATGGCACAATCCATGTACTCTTACACCAACATGTAGAAGCCTGATGTCCCTTTTTACCAACAGGCTGGACAATCCATGGTCCTTACAACAAACATGTGACTTGAATCCCACGTCTTCTCTGTATTTTTTTCAGTTGAAACTGTGCACTTTTCCTTTTTGTATGATGAACTTTTCTTATTTATTTTCAAAGGAACAACAGAAAAGAACAAATAGGCAGCAGGAATGGTTTATACAGCTAAGGAGACAACAAAAAACTGTTTTAAAATATATATCAGAACAAATAGCAGCAGGAACCGATTATACAGGCTAGAGCCACAATACATGTTAAAAACTATATAATATAAGTATATTATGGAAAACTAGTTATTGCAGATAAATACAATTATAATAAAAACCACATATTACAATCCACCCACCTTCAAGCTGCATCAACCCACCATCCAACCACTCCTGGGACCACCCCCAACCCACCCTCAAACCCATCCTGTGGGGACCACCCCAACCCACCCCTCCAACCCCATCCTGGGACCACCCCCAACCCACACTTCCAACCCCTCCCCCCCCTCTGGGGACCCACCCCAACCCATCCTCCAACACCTCCTGGGGACCACCCCAACCCAACCCTTTCAACCCCTCCTGGGACCACCCCAACCCAACCTCCAACCCCTCCCTGGGACCACCACCAACCCACCCTCCAACCCCTCCTGGGACCACCACAACCCAGCCTCTCCAACCCTCCTGGGGGACCAACCAAACCCACACCCTCCAACCCTCCTGGGACCACCCCAACACACCCAACCTGATCTCAAGAGTACACACTTGGCCCACAAAAATGCTAATTAAAACGGTTCAATCTGTGGGGTAAAACCCACTACAGGAGTTATTTTATTGGGTGCAGCTGAATGTGTGTTTGGCCCCATTGATCCTAGCAGTGGATTAGTTCTATAAATAAATGATAAATCTATAAAACGTGCTGATCAATGAGGTGTGGTCGGTTGCCATATCAGTTCCAAACAATCCTTTTAGCTGCTGTCCAACCTTGACAACATTATACGTCTTTGCTGTAATGACAGTGGTGAATTATAATTCGTAGTAATAACAGGTTGGGGAACACAAGGTATGAGGAATTACCTACTTTCCAAAAACATGTCCCCTGGGTCACTCCAGTACATATGATTAAAGGAGCCCAAGGCACCTTTGATTACCCCTAGATCCACACAGAGGAGACGGTTGTGATTTCTATTAAAATGATGTTTTCTAGGTGGAAGGTTTACCCTGTGTATGAGATTAAAATGTATAAGCTATATGATTCAGGATTGTTAGATGAACCCACTAAGTTCCTGAATGGAACTCAACTGGTGAGCATCTTTAGCAAGCTAGTTCCATGGACACACTGATTTCAATGTTCCTTGGCCAAGGGTTCCAGATGACTTTCAGTCAAACAGTCTCTTTTGTGTAGCTTTCACTCCGGTAGCCCACATACTAGTCTGTCTCTTAATGATGTCATTTAGAACAGGCATTAAAACTCACAGTGTTCTGCGGAGTTCTTTAATGCAGCAGAAAACATTGTTACTGATTCACTCCCTCTTCCTGATGATCTCATGTCGGAACCTGAACCGTTCAGCATTACACTAGTGTGTTTCTGGGGAAAAAAAAATGTCCTTTAAGTTAAACCAAGAAGCCCAATAACAACAAGCTCAATGATTTATAAATGAAACCAGTTTTTACAAACACAGTGTTGTGTGATTCATCTATATACTGAATGGACCTCTAGTTGACAATGTCTGGTCAACTTCAATGGTGTGTTAGTCATGAATATGTACAAATCATATGGGTACGACACTTTAAGAGTAGCTATTCAACATTGTTGCTCCAGTGTGTCTTACTGAACATGACCCATGATTAGAGTGAACACATCATGTTCTGTTTGAAACAGAGAAGGACACCGAGGCCGCCACGATACACAAAGATGAAACCCTGGATAGCGGGGTCTCAGTGAAATGTGGTGTAGAATGCGTACAGGTGGGTCAGTGTGTCAGAGGAGACTCTGTAGAAGTACAGCGTGACGGCTGCGCCAGTCCAGATACACTCTTACTCTGTGGGAGCTGGCGGACGGGGCCGTTAAGGTAGTGTGATTATCATTGTGACAGGCAATGTAACTGTATGTCAGAGCAGAAGCAGACTCCAGCACTTGTCATTGTATCCAAGCCAACAGTCAGGTACGCCCCTCCTCTCCTGCTTGATTCATGTATATAGATCACTCCTATATCAACCCTTTGCATACTCCACTCATACCTCCCAGTAACAGCGACCCAGTCAGACCCTCTCTACACAGCACCTTTGTCCAACAGTACTCAAATCTCTCTGGGTGAGCAGCAGGCTACGTATGCCATTACCCCTCCCCCATGTGTCACCTTTCTGTTCTCCTCAGACAGAGAGAGGCTGTTGTATAATGTGTTTTGGTCCATGTGTGAGATCAACAGACATCTGATGGCATGAAACCAGACACAATATTAGAAATCATTCATCATTCCACATTAGAATGTTAAACTCAACTCGTCACTAATTCATTTAATGTAGATGTGTCTAGGTATCAAAAGGAGAAGGTAAGGTAACTTGAGATGCTCTCATGATCATATGTTATACTGTATGGTAATATAAAAACACACTTATTCCAATTAATTACAACACACATCCACCATCCTGAAACACACACACACACACACCACTGGACACACAACGGTATGGCGAGGCATGATCACAAGACACACATTTCTAAAGTAAACACGAACAACACCCACACACACACACATACACCACACACACACACCACATTGTCAAAGCAACTCTTTGTAAACATTGGTGTCCCTGATTTGTGCCTCCTGTAGAAACTACAGCTGATATTTAATATGACCAAGTAAGTAATGATGGTGTCTTTGACTTGGACTTCACTTGAATTAAGACTTATTCTTAGCATATTCTTCACAGCAGTCAACACTCACAGTTTCTAACGTCCAGGTTTCATTGTCTTCTCTCACCCTATGTTCCACACTGTAGCGGGTAAGCAGAGAACAGACAGTCATTCGAGGGATACACCTGAAACTCAGCACACACACACAACACACACACACCACACACACAACACACACACACACATGATGGACTTAGTCCAAGTTGGTGGTCAGAATGTTTGTCTTAACTAGCCTGATAACTCCAACCATGTTCTGGATATGAACATTTACCATAAAACCTTCTACATACTTGAGTTTCTCCAGTCCTGCAGTGGGATCATCCAGTCCAGCAGAGAGCAGTCTGACTCCTGAGTCTCCTGGGTTGATTTGTAGGATCAGGGGTACCAGCTTCCTCAGGTTGTGCGGGGGTTGACTTCAGAGCTGAGATTCAGAGAAGCACAGCCCTTCATCTGTGGGACTAGACAGCCTGGGACTGCCTGCAAAGAGTCAAATCATATTAAAATCACCACTGGCAATACTATATAATATCTATATTTGTATTTTTTTTGGGGGGGAATGGATCTAGCTTAATATTGCAGATAGATTGTTATCTTCTATTCAATGTAATTGTGTGCATCACTTCCAAATCCCCCATGGTTTTATTTTTTTATTTTGTTATTTTACTATATAATTACTCCCTTTATACTTTTCAACCCCGCCCATCCTTGAACTACTTGGGTAAATTAGTGAAACAACAATGCCCAGGCCTCTACTTCCGCGTCTATACTTTACTATCTACACGTTATGGACAGAGTTAATTTACAATAATTCTATTATTATATATATATATATATAATATATTTATTTATTTTTATTTATTTTTTTGGTCCTGAACTTTTTCTACTCTCAAACCCCTCCCAATTTTATTGTCCC
>JAGTTL010000711.1:0-29340 GCA_036851935.1 Coregonus suidteri | reverse complement strand
TTTTCTACTCTGCTACCCCGCCCCCCTCCCTAAACGGTGTTCTACTCTGCTCCCCAGCACCTTCTCCTAAACAGGTTTTTTCTCTCTGCTACCACCCCTTCTCCAAAACCGGGTTATTCTACTCTCTAGCCAGCACCTCTCCAAAAACCAGGTGTTTCCTCTGTTAGCCAGCCCCTCTCCAAAACAGGTGTTTTACTCTTTTTAGCCAGCACCTCTCCTAAACAGGTGTTTTTCTCCTTGGTTCCCAGCACCTCTCCTAAACAGGGGGTTTTGTTCTCCTCTTTAGCCAGCACCTCTCCCTAAACAGGTGGTCTCCAGCTGTTTAGCCAGCACCTCTCCTAAACAGGTGTGTGTTTCACGGTGCGCCTCCAGTGTTAAGGTCCAGGACATCCTGACTATATTTAAAGCCTTTTGGAAACCACATTTTTTCCACTAAATAAGAAGTGGATATTTTCCTGGGGCCAGACAAGGCTCTGCATGGTAGGAATGGCGCAGCAGCACTCCAACACTAGTTTGGTGTATTCCCAAATGTTCCCTTTATTTAGATTATTAACCTGAAATACATCACTTTACTTCAAACTGCGTTGCGTTTAGAGATTAAACTATGAGCTGCTCTGTCCCTCTCAAAATGGGCCCCTGTAGCAGATACTATGTTATTTTCAGGTTTCAACTGCGAGTCATGGCCTCACCCCTTTATATACCAATAGTAACCAGAGGGTGGCGCTAACATCCAGTTGCATGTGATTGGCATTAACTCCAAACATTGTGCCAAAATCTTGATTCCATTTTTTTATAGTGCTTCTTCAGACATATCTTGCACATTATTTTAGCTAAACTTATAATTTACTGATTTGAGCTGTTTTTTTCTCTCCAAAAACGATTTACTGTATGGCCTATAATAAGGGTTTAACAGATCCTCAAATATACTGTCTTAAAATATTTGAATGATGAGGTTGAATCAGGTGTGTATATGGGTGGGCACGAACAAAATGATTGAGAAACCCTGAGATAAACATCAAACCATTACATTTCAGTTTTTAGTTCATTTGCCAGATGCTCTATACAAGAGCGGACTTACAGTTAGTGCATAATTACATGTTTAAAAAAATAATAATATATATATAACTGGCCCACGCCGTGGTAACGGAAACCGACAGCCCTGGCGTTGCAAACCGCCATGCTTCTACAACTAGGCTACATCCCTGCCGGCCATTCGCTCCCCTCCCCTGGCACGGCGCTGGGGCCAATTGTGAGCGCCCCAGTGGGTCTCCCGGTCGGCGGCCGGCTACGAATAGAGCCTGGATTTTGAAACAGGATCTCTAGTAGACCGTATACTACTGCGCCACTACCGAGTCCACCATATCATGATGAAAGCTCCTGCACCATCTTCACCAGGACGTTTTGCTGATCCAAAACCAGAAGAACGAAACCCAGAACTGAGCATGTGTAAAAACCTTCGCATGATATGGTGTTTCCATAAGCCAAAGTCGACATTAGACATGCAGGTATTTATTGATGTGCATCAGTTCTACAACGTTATATCGTTGTTATGGAATAAGGGTTGTAAAATAGGTTGTCACTCCATCAATGACAATCTAAATAACATGGTATAATAGTCTAGCCCTATATCTCATTCCAGGTATTCATTCTCTTACTCTGTCCTTTAGAATAGATTATTGTTTCAGATTATTGATTCAGAAATACTTATCTTTATTTTTTCAGTTCTCTCCTATATAGGGTTTTTTCTGCTCTGTCATCTCCAAATGGATGCTGTACTTTTCAGTTTCCAGCTCAGCCGTATCCCTCACCCTTATAATAAAAGGGATTACTGGCGGTGCTTGTGGAATGGTGGGTAGGCTCTGCACACGAGCGAACTGGAGCTCGGCAGCATCTCACTGTTGGTACACTTGCCGCGGGCCCATCGCTGGTTTGATGATGCTGCTGATGCTCATCACTCTCCTTTGGCTTTGTTTTGTTTTTTTTTGGCTACTTTTGTAACCTATTTGGTCTGAAGAAGCCTATTGTTGGTGAAACGTCAGGAGTTAACGTTTCATTTTTTGAAACTTTTAAAATGAGCCCATGGATGCTAACTGGGAACTCAGCTTAAAACTAGACAAATACACCTTTTATTTTTTGGTATTTTGGGACCAAATAAATGTTATACCACCAGTGGACAATTCCCCAGCAAAAGCATGGAGCTCCACAACTCTCTAGTGGAGAATAGAGGGAGTATTCCCCTTGGAGAATCCAGAGTGGCTCAACTGAAGCAAAACATATTGGAGATAACAACAATCTCAAGTCGAAGCTATAACAAAGAAAAAGGTGAAGTTCCTCTGACAGATCAAGGACACCATTCTTTCCTCCTGCCCCACCTATTGTACCTGTATGGAATTTAGTTTGGGCATCTAATTGAAGAACATGCTGCTTTATAGATCCCAGCCTGACAAACAAGTGTCTTGGCCTACTTTGAGCACTTTACACTGTGGCTCCATTTGAGTCTCCATGTGTCAAGCAGTACAGAGAAACGCCCTCTAGATGGACAGCAGAGGCCTGCCTTGGATCTACCCTGTGTAACCACCAGTTTAGTGACCTTGGGTTCCATCAATATGTCCGTACTCTACTTCACAACCGATTGAGGCCTTGACACAGCAATGTCCACCAATTGGCTCAACAAGCCGAGAGTTGAGGTTCTAGAAAGAAGGACTGACTTTCATGACCAACTCCTAAACAGGTGGACTGCAAGGTAATCTCCGGCGGAATCTACACTTCTAATCATAGAAGATTGAAGTTATTAGATCATTTTGAGTATGAAACAGATTTTCCTCATAGACTATTTCCAACCTTCCAACCCCTCACATTGTGAACCTCAGTTTGGAGTCAGTGTTCGAGAACTATACAGACTGTTATACGTCGGAGATGTGGCTTCCTTTTTCACAATTCCAGAACCAGACCTGTATATCAGTTAAACCTTACACATTTTTTTCCAAAAAATCAGCTCTAGAAAACACTTGAACATCAGAATATAGTGATTAAACCATCAGATACGGGGTCTCAGATTGTTGTAATGGATAAAGTGGAATATCTCTCTTGAAGCCAATAAGACAATAGGCTCATGAGGCATCACCTATGTTTCCATTGTCCCCCTCAACACAACCGGAACACACAAAGATGAAATCCAGGAGATAGTGAGTAAACTATATAGAGAATAGTACATTACAGAATAGACAGATGGTCTCACTTTTTGGGGGCAGATTCTCCAAGGCCTAGGCCAGTTTTACTTACTGCCTCAAATACATATCTCCTGGAACGTTGGCGGTTTCCCTGTCGGCTGACCAATAGTAAAGTGGATTTGTGTGCCTCAGAATCTTCCTGCATTGCTTGATTGTAGTTGACTTTTAATATTCACCCTCTCCCAGAACACACCCAGGTTATGTAAGGCTAGTTATGATGCAGGGTTTATTACTATTGTATTACTCTTTATATTAACTTAGATACTGACTTGTTCTACTTGTTGTTGTCCAAGAGGTTTAACCCTGCTAGTCAAGACGTTTTTCATTGCACTGTGTACACTCCGTGTATATGACAAATAAAATCAACTTGAACTTAGACGGGAAGGGAGAGGACACCAGAACGGGAGGGAAAAGATGGCTCTAGCTAAATTACAGTATATGTCCCTCAAATGTTAATGTCATCTAAACATCTTCACATTAGCTGGTAGAACTGACGATAAAATGAAATGAATCATAGCGGTCTTATAACTTATTTCCATTCTACAGGTCCCATTGTTTTGTATCACGTCTCTTTATATTCATATACCCTGGGGACCATGTAGCTGTATTTGAAATCACCTTGTTTTATAACCTCCTTTGTTTGCTCAGTGGTACTTCAATTGGCCGGACCATGCCCAATTCCTTTCAACAACAGTAATGCTCCAGCATCCACTCAGAGCTTATGCATCTAATGCATATCCTCAAAGACTGCAGAGTTTGTTAAGCAAGTCCCATCTTCATCCACATGTATTTGCTTATTTTGTAGAGATGAGACAAACTGATGGGATCACTGGTAGTGTGTCATAATGGCATCCAACATGGGTTCCCCTTTTGAGAGGGGGGGTCATCAACAATGCTAGTTCTGTACCGTAGCTGGGATGCAGTGTTCTTTCATGATTTTCAAAATCAAAAGACAGTATATTGATTTTGAGACCTTCAATGGAGCTTGCTCCAGTGGTTGATCTCTGTGGGATTGAACATATTCAGACTTCCTGGCAGACTCTCTACAATCGCTCATGACGTCTTCAATGGGATCAGTCCCCCCGTCTCAAATTCCCATCATGAGGGCATATCTCATCTAAATTGGGGCTTAAAAAGCTCGGTTGGTTTTGGTAGATGTGTTGACCGATAGGCGCTGAAACATCTATTTGGTTTTCCAACAAACCCATTAAGTCCAACATGTAATTAGAAATGTGGGTTTCAATGCTTGGTGATAGGAGGCCAATATGTGTGAGTCGTCTGGACACAGAGGAAAGTATGCTCATTGCAAAGTGGAACCAATTGAAAGAGAGTTGGCATGCTTTCAGAAAGAGTGTGACCTTGGAATGATGGATGGAAATCATGGAGATCATTGGGTACTCAGCCACCTTGCAGACATCATCAAGGGACCAGTCTTCCACAGCCACACTCAAATAAAACATGTTGACACATAGCGCAAAAGTGGAAATGTACTAGTGTTGATGCTAAAACAAAAACTATCCCACTCTCTCTTTTCCAGACAACCACCTTTCCTCCTAATTTGTATTAATGGTTGTTCCAGAAAGGAAGCATAGCTTGTCAGGAAAGGTGAAGATGTCTATCTTCTTATCATATGGGATTCTTGCAGTCCACATTTAAGTGTTTGATCTCAAGATAATATGTGGCTTCCAAATGGGGGCATTAAGTTTATTCTTCCATGGTCAACCAAAGTTGGCCTAATAGAGTCTCAATAAAGAGGAGCCTATCTGGGCAGTTTATAAAGGCTTCCTTGCTATAATTACATGTTAGGGAGCTTTAATCCCTCCCATTCTAAGTCTGGTACCTGTAATCTTAGCTTTGGTTCATCCTTGCCCTTTTATATAGTCCCCAAATGAATCCATTTTTGTCTATGGTGTTAAAGGTGTAGGGCAGGTATGGACAGTGGAAACATGCTGATGAATGTAATTCAGTTTAGGAGCTTTAAACCATCTTTAATAACATGTGGCCTACCCCACAGATGAGAATTTATAGCTTGTCCGCAGTTCTTCACTGGAGTTGAATTTTGTTCAAACACGGTATTGATTGATTGATTGACTGGTAAATACATTGATTCACTATTCAGTTTAGTATTGGATTGACAAATGAGTAACACAGGAACACACTATAATCACACTTTCAAATACTCCAAATACTTTATAGAGGCTAACGCTGTTTAGTAGTAACATAGTGAGCTTTAAACGTTGTCTTGCCTCTGTCTGAAATACAGAGGACAGAACAATCCGCCCCCAATACACCAACCTGAAAGACATCATTAAGACACCAAACAACAACATTAAACAACATGAGTATTCAATATCAAATGCATCTAACTAATCTGATCTGCTTTATGTATCCGTCTTTTTGGAGGGCAAGTCCGAAACATAATCTACATTGGGTCATCTGGTGTGTGTGTGTGTGTGTGTGTGTGTTGTGTCTTACCTGGTTCGTTCGGTGGTTGATACCATTTCTCTAATCAAGAGCTCAACAGCTCCCAAACTCTCCAACCACTTCACTGGACAGGGGCAGGATAAGCCAGGTACTACGGGACGGATGATGAGAAGGAGATGGTGAGAAAGTATATCATGGGTTTTTAATGATATCAACTTTCTCAATATTGAGTCCTAGCTCTCTAAAGTTAGCTACGTTACAGTAACTTTAACTAGCTAAGCTACTGTAGCTAACGTTAGCTAAAACGTACCAACATTTATACCAACATTACCAGCTACATTTACAGGCTATGTAGCTTGGCTTAGCTAATGAAAAACCAAGAGTACATTACATGATGTATTGTTTTTTAAGTTATTTTGATAGTTAGTTTGAATGAAGTATTTGCTTAGCTAAGCGGAATAGCTAAGGTTGCACGGTCAAACTTTCACCGTCAATGCCGATGCAAGTCCAATCTTCTTATTGGTCGCGTCTCTCCCAACCATCCGCGCGCTTCCCCAGCTTTCCAGTTGTCCCTTATGACCAAGCGTCTCAATTTGAATTCTACTCTTTGAGCGCCCTTTTACTCACGAGGGCGCCTGGCTGGTTCCCAACCGGTTTGTGTGACATAACATAATATTGTATTTACCTTCCATAACTCCAAGCTGTGACAATGTTTGGGATTGCCTGTGTGTTCTCCCGGCACAAAGTGGCATCAGAAGTATTATCGTAGCCACAATCCCCACTGGCGGACATATGCATCAGCCTCCTCCAAAACTCTACACACAACACACTGCAGGATGGCGTTGGTGAGGACATTCCACTTCCACTGCAGGGCATGTGGAGTAGCTTCCCTCAACCCCTTCCATGCCTCACAACATCCGCTGCCTGCAACATCGTATTGTTTTGAACAGAACCATTTCCAGGCACCATTGGAATTAAGTTTCTGAGTGAGCAGTGAGGAAGAACCATTACCAGGCAACGTTGGAATTAGTTTCTGAGTGACAGTGAAGGAGAACATTACCAGGCAACATTGGAATTAGTTTCTGAGTGCACAGTGAGGAGAGCCATTACCAGTCAACATTGGAATTTAGTTTCTGAGAGACAGTGAGGATAACCCATTAACGAGGCAACATTGGAATTAGTTTTCTGAGTGACAGTGAGGAGAACGCATTACCAGGCCAACATCATTTGGAATTAGCTTTTCTGGAGTGCCAGTGAGGAGAACTCATTAACCATGACAACATTGAATTCGTTTCTGATGACAGTGAGGAGAACCATTACCAGGCAACATTGGGAATTAGTTTTCGTTTCCTGGAGTGACAGTGAGGAGAACCATTACCAGGCTAACATTGGAATTAGTTTCTTCTTCTGAAGTGACAGTGAGGAGAACCAATACCAGTCACATTGGAATTCGTTTTCTGAGTGACAGGTGAGGAGAACCATTACCAAGTCAACATTGGAATTAGTTTCAGTTTTTCGAGTGGAACAGTGAGGAGAACCATTACCAGGCAACATTGGAATTAGTTTCTGAGTGACAGTGGAGGAGAACCATTACCAAGGCAACCATTGAATAGTTAGTTTCTGGAGTGACCAGTGAGACAAAGCCAACAGACCTCCAACTATCATCCGCTCAAGAGAAAATCTTCACGTCGCGGAGGCTGAATCTAGTGGATGATCCCTGGGATAAAGTGCTGAATCTAGTGGAATGATCCCTGGGATAAGGGGGATTCCAGGCCACCTAAATAATTATTATCCTGGGGGTGAAACAATTTCCCAGTTTAACTTGTGCTGTGGTTTCTTGGTTTCATTAAACTCACCATGTATTGTTCTAAGCTGCGTTCTCATTTCTACAACATGGTTGTATTTTATTTATCATTCTTCTGTGAGGGAGTAGGCATGCTGGACATGACCTTCCAGGGAGTAGGCATGCTGGGACGATTGGCCTTCCAGGGAGTAGGCATGCTGGACATGGCCTTCCAGGGAGTAGGCATGCTGCGAACTGGCCGTCCAGGGAGTAGGCTATGCTGGACATGGCCTTCCAGGGAGTATGCATGCTGGACATGGCCTTCCATGGAGTATGCATGCTGGACACTAGGCTTTCCAGGGAGTAGGCCATGCTTGGAACAATGCCTTCCAGGGGAGTAGGCATGCTGGACATGGCCTTCCCAGGGAGTAGGCACTGCTGGACATGGCCTTACAGGGAGTAGGCATGCTGGACATGGCCTGTCCAGGGAGTATGCATGCTGACATGGCCTTCCAGGGAGTAGGCCATGCTGGACATGGCCTTCCCGGGAGTAGGCATGCTGGACATGGCCTTCCCGGGATATAGGCATGCTGGAACATGGCCTTCCAGGATGCAGCCTCCACTGGTCGATAGTGTCTAGTGGTCAGAATGGGAGTCCAGATAGTGTCTAGTGGTCCAGAATGGGAAGTCCAGATTAGTGTCTATTGGTCAGAATGGGAGTCCAGAATAGTGTCTAGTGGTCAGAATTGGAGTCCCAGATAGTGTCCTAGGTGGTCAGAATGGGAAGTCCAGATAGTGTCTAGTGGGGGGGGTCCCCCCCACCAAAAAAAAAAATGGGAGGGGAAAAACAACAAAAGGGTTTTCCCAGATAGTGTCCTAGTGTGTCAGAATTGTCGCCATATAGTGTCTAGTGGTCAGAATGTTGTCCCGAGATTAGTGTCCTAGTGGTCAGAATGGGAGTCCAAAATAGTGTCTCAGTGGTCAGAATGGGAAGTCCGATTAGTGTCCTATAGTGGTCAGAATGGGAGTCCAGATTAGTGTCTAGTGGTCAGAATGGGAGTCCAGAATAGTGTCTAGTGGTCAGAATGGGGAGATCCAGATATTTGTCTAGTGGTCTAGAATGTGGTCCGATATACTGTCTAGTGGGTCAGAATGGGAGTCCAGATAGTGTCTAGTGGTCATAATGGGAGTCCATTATAGTGTCTAGTGGTCAAAATGGGAGTCCAGATAAGTGTACTATGTGGTCGAATGGGGAGTCCAAGATAATGTCCTAGTGGTCATAAATGTGGTCCAGCTAGTGTCTAGTGGGTCGAATGGGAGTCCAGATATAGTGTCTAGTGGTCAGAATGGGCGTCCAGATAGTGTCCTAGTGGTCATAACTGGAGTCCAGATAGTGTCTAGTGGTCAGAATGGTTCCAGATAGTGTCTAGTGGTCAGAATGGTAGTCCATATAGTGTCCTAGTGGTCAGAATGGGATTCCAGATAGTGTGCTAGGTGGTCAGAATGGGAGTCCAGGATATTGTCTCAGTGGTCAGAATGGGAGTCCAGATAGTGTCCTAGTGGTCAGAATGTGAGTCCAGTATAGTGTCTAAGTGGTCAATATGGTAGTCCAGGATAGTGTCTCAGTGGTCCAGAATGGAGTCCATATATTGTGTCTAGTGGTCAGAAATGATGGGAGTCAGAATAGTGTCCTAGTGGTCGAATGGGAGTTCCCCAGATAGTGTACCCCCCCTAAAAAAATTGTTTTTTCTAGTGGTCAGAATGGGATGTCCCAGATAATGTCCTAGTGGTCAGAATGTGTCAGCATAGTGTCTAGTGGTCAGAATGGGAGTCCGAGATAGTGTCTAGTGGTCAGAATGGGAGTCAGATAGTTGTCTAGTGGTCAGAATGGGAGTCACAGATAGTGTCTAGTGGTCAGAATGGGAGTCCAGATAGTGTCTAGTGGTCTAAATGGGTCCTCAAGATAGTGTCTAGTGGTCAGACTGGTAGTCCAGATAGTGTCTAGTGTCAGATGGGAGTCCCAGATAGTGGCCCCCCCCCCCCCCAAAAAAAAACTCCACCCCCTAGTGGTCAGAATGGTGTCCAGATAGTGGTCTAGTGGGTCAGGAATGGGAGGTCGCAGTATAAGTGTCTAGTGGTTCAGAATGGGAGTCCCATATAGTGGCTATTGGTCAGAATGGGAGTCCAGATAGTGGTCTAGTGGTCAGAATGGGAGTCCAGATTAGTGTCTAGTGGTCATAATGGGTCCAGATAGTGTCTATGTGTCAGAATGGGAGTCCAGGAATAAGTGTCTAGTGGTCAGAATAGGTCCAGATAGTGTATAGTGGTCAGAATTGGGAGTTTCCAGAATAGTGTCTAGTGGTCAGCATGGGAGTCCAGATAGTGGTCTAGTGGTCAGAATGGGAGTCCAGTAGTGTCCTAAGTGGTCAGAATGGGAGTCCAGATAGTGTTCTATGGGGGTCAGAAATTGGAGTCCAGATAGCGTCTAGTGGTCAGATTATGGGAGTCAGATAGTGTCCTAGTGGGTACAATGGGAGTCTCAGGATAGTGTCTAGTGGTCAGAATGGGAGTCAGATAGTGTCTAGTGGTCAGAATGGGTCCAGATATAGTGTCTAATGGTCAGAAATGGGGTCAGATAGTGGTCTAGTGGTCCCGAATGGAGATCTACAGATAGTGGTCCTAGTGGTCAGAATGTGATCCAGATAGTGTCTAGTGGTCAGAATGGGAAGTCCATATAGTGTCTAGTGGTTCCATAATTGGAGTCAGATAGTTGTCCTAGTGGTCAGAATGGTAGTTCCAGATAAGTGTCTAGTGTCAGAATGGTTCCAGATAGTGTCTAGTGGTCAGAATGGGGAGTCCAGATAGTGTCTAGTGGTCAGGATGGTTCCAGATAGTGTCTAATGGTCAGAGATGGTAGTCCAAGCTAGTGGTCTAGTGGTCAGAATGGGGAAGTCCCAGATAGTGTCCTAGTGGTCAGAATGGGAGTCCAGAAGAGTGTCTAGTGGTCAGAATGGTCAGATAGTGTTCCCTAGTGGTCTGAATGGGAGTCCAGATAGTGTCCTAGTGGTTAGAAATAGGTTCCAGATAGTGTCTAGTGGTCATAATGGGAGTCCAGATAGTGTCATAGTGGTCAGAATGTAGAAGTCCAGATAGTGTACTAGGTGTCCAACAATGGGAGTCCAGATAGTGTCTAGTGGTCAGAATGGGGAGGTCCAGATTTGTCCTAGTGGTCATAATGGGAGTCCAGATAGTGTCTAGTGGTCAGAATTGGGTTCCAGATTAGTGGTCCTAGTGTCAAGAATGGGGAGTCCCAGATAGTGTCCTAGTGTTCAGAATGGAGAGTCCCAGATAGTGTCTAGTGGTCAGAATGGGAGTCCAGATAGTGTCTAGTGGTCAGAATGGGAGTCCAGATAGCGTCTAGTGGTCAGAAATGGGTCCAAGATAGTGTCCCTAGTAGGTCAGAATGGTAGTCCAGATAGTGTGTAGTGGGTCAGAATTGGAGTCCAGATAGTGTCCTAGTGGTCAGAATGGGGAGTCCAGATTAGTGTCTAGTGGTCAGAATGGGAGTCCAGATAGTGTGTACTAGTGGTTCATAATGGGAGATCCAGATAGTGGTCTAGTGGTCCAGAATGGGTCCAGATAGTGTCTAATGGTCAGATGGGGTCGCAGAGAGTGTTCCCTAGTGGTCAGATGGGTCCCAGTAGTGTCCTAGTGGTCAGAATGGGAGTCCAGATAGTGTCTAGTGGTCCGAAATGGGAGTCCAGATAGTGTCTAGTGGTCAGAATGGGAGTCGCAGATAGTGTCTAGTGGTCAGAATGC
The DNA here is from genome assembly GCA_036851935.1 of Coregonus suidteri. Taxonomy (NCBI): domain Eukaryota; kingdom Metazoa; phylum Chordata; class Actinopteri; order Salmoniformes; family Salmonidae; genus Coregonus; species Coregonus suidteri. The sequence goes on along the minus strand of JAGTTL010000711.1, from coordinate 18,084 downwards.
GAGTCCAGTATAGTGTCTAGAGTGGTACAAAATGGGAGTCCAGATAGTGTCTGAGGGGTCAGAATGGGGAGTCCCCTATAGTGTTCTAGTGGTCAGAATGGGGTCCATATAGTGGTCCTAGTGGTCAGAATGGGAGTCCGATAGTGTCTAGTGGTCAGAATGGGAGTCCAGATAGTGTCCTATTGGTCAGAATGGGAGTCCATATAGTGTCTAGTTGGTCAGAATGGGAAGTCCAGATAGTGTCCTAGTGGTCCAGAATGGGAGTACCAGATAGTGTTCTAGTGGTCAGAATGGGTAGTCCAGATAGTGTCTAGTGTCATAATGGTAGTCCCAGATAGTGTCTAGGGGTCATAATGGGAGTCCAGTATAGTGTCTAGTGGGTCCAGAATGGGAGTCATGGAATAGTGTTTTAGTGGTCAGAATGGGAAGTCCAGATAGTGTCTAGTGGTCATAATGTGAGTCCAGATAGTGTCTAGTGGTAGAATGGGAGTCAGATAGTGTCCTAAGTTGTCTATAATGGTAGTCCAGAGGTGTCTAGTGTCAGAATGGGAGTCCAGATAGTGTCTAGTGGTCAGAATGGGAGTCCCAGAATAGTTTTTTTAGTGGTCAGAAATGGGTCCAGATATGTGTCCTTGTGGTCAGAATCGGAGTCCAGAGAGTGTCTAGTGGTCAGAATGGGAGTCCCAGATAGTTTTTTAGTGGTCAGAATGGGTCCAGATAAGTGGTCTTGTGCTCAGAATGGGAGTCCAGATAGTGTCTAGTGGTCAGAATGGGAGTCCAGATAGTTTGTCTAGTGGTCAGAATGGGTCCAGATACTGTCTAGTGGTCAGAATGGGGAGTCCCAGATAGTGGTCTAGTGGTCCAGAATGGGAAGTCCAGATCGTGTCCGGGATGGTCAGAATTGGGAGTCAAGATAGTGTCCTAGTGGTCGAGAATTGGTCACAGATATTGTCTAGAGTGGTGGGGGGGGGGGGGGGGGGGGGTCAGAAATGGGAGTCAGATAGTGTCTAGGTGGTCAGAATGGGTGTCCAGATAGTGTACTAGTGGTCTAGAATGGGGGGAGTCCAGATAGTGTCTAGTTGTCAGAATGGGAGTCCAGATAGTGGTCTAGTGGTCAGAATGTGAGTCAGATAGAATAAGTGTCTAGTGGGTCAGAAATGGGAGTCCAGATAGTGTTTAGTGGTCAGAATGTATTGGTTCTATAGTTTTCCGATTTCGATGTGACACCTCTTAACCATAACAACCATTGCCTGATTGGCAACAGATATCTCCCTTGATGGTTAAGAAGGCCCTTTCGTGATTGTAATCTAGATGTTTTTTTATTGCCATTTCATCAAACATTAGAGACACATTTCTTTTCTGTTGTGCTTCATATGTCAGACCAGGAGTTTCTATCTTCTCGCATTACACAGTTTTGAGGAATCCCGGGCTTCAAAATAAAATAATAATTAACCGCCATCTTTTACACTAATAGATGAAGACATGCAAGTCCAACAAATGAGATCCTCTTGTAAGAGCAAAAATGCAGTATTTATTTCTACAGAAAAGAAAACCGGTGTGTGCGGGGAAGGTAGCGATGGGGGGTACTATCAGGGATTGCAAGGAGAATATTGTTTTTACACATATAATCTGTAAGTGGAAGGACTTGTGTTGGTAAAGCTCTATTCCCAAGTTGTTTTATATATCCACAGAGAACCCGCCGCCTCCTCTTATTTCTCCTACAAGAGCTGCACTGTAGTTTGAAGAGTCCTTTAGATGTGTAGGTAGTGGACTCCATGGCCTCCAACACTGTAAGTTTGTGCTAACGTCCTGTTAGATGTGGAGGTATGACTCCCATGACCTCCCACACTGTAGTTTGAAGACGTCCCTTTAGATGTGGAGGTAGTGACTCCATGGCTCCCAACACTGTAGTTTGAAGAAGTCCTTTTAGATGTGGATGTAGTTACTCCATGGCCTCCAACACTGTAGTTTGTGAAGAAGTCCTTTAGATGTGGAAGTAATGACTCCATGGCCTCCACACTGTAGTTTTTAAAGAAGTCCTTTAGATGTGGATGTAGTGAGCTTCCATGGCCGCCAACACTGGTAGTTTTGAAGAAGTCCTTTAGATGTTGTGGATGGTAGTGACTCCATGGCCTCCAACACTGTAGTTTGGGAAGAAGTCCTTTAGATGTGGAGGTAAGTGGACTCTATGGGCCTCCAACGCTTTAGTTTGAAGAAGTCCCTTTAGATGTTGGAGGTTAAAGTGACTCCATGGCCATCCAACACTGTAGTTTAAAGAAGTCATTTAGATGTGGAGGTAATGACTCCATTGGCCTCCAACATTGGATCATTGTTGTGTCTCTACACATTATTAAAGAGGATAGGCTGTAAAAAAAGCATGATGATCATCCATATCATTGTAGAATCCAATCCTAATGTTGTCTATTAGAAGTCAACATATGTGTTTATTCCAATCTCTAAGATGGACGACGTACTTGGTTTTTGATGGCGTTTTAGTCTTGGTATGTCTAGAAAACTTTGGCATCTGCCTGTTGTTGTTTTGTGATTTTGACAGCTTCTTTCTTTCGCAGAGCTTGTAATTCTCTTAAAAAAACCAAACATCTGTATGCAGATTGAACTTTGTGATATTTTGGTTTCAGTGGGTGTTGGACAAATTCATCACTGTGTGTGTAATTATTATTACACTATTGGACCTCCTTCAATTGGATGATGGGCCTCCTCCTGCATGACACCTGTGCTAGAATTGCTGCCTCTTCCTTTGACTACCTGAGCTTCCTGTAAGTTCGTGAGGTACGCCTCCTTCTCTGTCATCTGAGCCTCCTCCTGTATGCTTGTGAGGACGCCTTCCTTCCTGTCCATCTGAGCCCTCCTCCCTGTATGCTTGTTGAGGACGCCTCTCTTCGTCAATCTGATCCCCCTCGTCCTGTGATGCTTTGTGAGGATGCCTCCTTCTGCCGTCTTGGCCTCCTCCTGTATGCTTGTGAGGATGCCTCCTTCTGCCATCTGAGCCTCCTCCTGTATGCTTTGTGAGGATGTCCTCCTGCCACCCTCTGTCCACCTGACAGAAACCCCCTTAGTCTGCAGACCGTTGAAAACTAAACTCCAGCATCTGCTGCTTCCTCTGTTTGGAGCTGGGTCTCTGCTGAGCTGGGTCTCTGCTGGAGCTGGTTCTCTGCTGGAGCTGGGTCTCTGCTGGAGCTGGGTCCTCTGCTGGAGCTGGGTCTCTGCTGGAGCTGGGTCCGCTGCTGGAGCTGGTCTCTGCTGGATCTGGGTCTACGCTCTCCTCAACTGTCTTGTTCTCTCTGTCTTTCTCACCTAAAACTCCTCTCCATCTGCTTCCCCGATCCTCTCCCTTCAAAATAGACAATTCAAGACTTAAACCTGTTGTGTTGATATAAAAACATCAACGGTGGCCGTCTTTATTGCTACACAACTTTGTAAGTTGGCTTACTGCTTTTTCTACACGCTGTCCATCTGTTGCAGATTGAGGGGGTGGATTCATGCTATTTATTCTGGTAGTGTGCTGCCTCGGAGGACAGGGTCTCTTCCGTGAACACTGTTGAAAGAGACATTCTTACCAGAAAAGTATCATGTGACTTACATGTATTTTTATTGACAAAGATAGTAGCTGGTGACCTTAATCAAAATAAAACACTCGTTCAATGTGATCCTCGCCACAGCATAACCCACTTCTTAGGTCCTCGAAGCAACTTCTGCAGACTGATGTTCCCTACGCCTGATGTTTCCTCAGCCATATCTTCCTCCTGAGTACTTGCAAAAGTGAGTGTCCTGCTATAGTTAGTAGTGTAGATGGACCCATCCCTTCCATTCTTACTGATGGTGTCCTGCTATAGTTAGTAGTGTAGATGGACTCCATCCCCTTCCATTCTTACTGATGGTGTCCTGCTAATAGTTAGTAGTGTAGATGGACTCCATCCCTTCCATTCTTACTGTATGGTGTCCCTGCTATAGTTAGTAGTGTAGATGGACTCCATCCCTTCCATTCTTACTGATGGTGTCCTGTTATAGTTAGTAGTGTAAGATGGACTCCATCCCTTCCATTCTTACTGATGGTGTCCTGCTATAGTTAGTAGTGTAGATGGACTCCATCCACTTCCATTCCTTACTGAGGATGGTGTCCTGCTATAGTTAGTAGTGTGATGGACTCCATCCCTTCACATTCCTACTGATGGTGTCCTGCTATAGTTAGTAGTTTTTGTTTTAGTATGGACTCCATCCCGTTCCATTCTTACTGATGGTGTCCTGCTATAGTTAGTAGTGATAGATGGCCTCCATCCCTTCCATTCCTACTGATGGTGTCCTGCTATAGTTAGTAGTGTAGAGCTGGACTCCATCCCTTCCATTCTTACTGAGGGGGGAGAGGGGGATGGTGTCCTGCTATAGTTAGTAGTGTAGATGGACTCCCCTCATCCCTTCCATTCTACTGGATGGTGTCCTGCTATAGTTTAGTAGTATAGATGGACTCCATCCCTTCCAATCTTCCTGATTGGTGTCCTGCTATAGTTAGTAGTGTAGAATGGACTCCAGCCCTTCCATTCTTACTGATGGTGTCCTGCTATAGTTTAGAGTGTAGATGAGACCCATCTACCTTTCCATTCTTACTGATGGTGTCCTGCTATAGTTTAGTAGTGTAGATGGACCTCCAGCCCTTCCATCTCTTACTGATGGTGTCCTGCTATAGTTAGTAGTGTAGATGGACTCCATCCCTTCCATTCCTACTGATGGTGTCCTGCTATAGTTAGTAGTGTAGATGGACTCCATCCCTTCCATTCTTACTGGATGGTGTCCCTGCTATAGTTAGGAGTGTAGATGCGCACTCCATCCCTTCCATTCTTACTGATGTGTCCTGCTATAGTTAGTATGTAGATGGACTCCCATCCTATCCGTTCTTACTGATGGGTGTCCTGCTATAGTTTATAAGTGTAGATGGACTCCATCCGCCTTCCATTCTTCCTGGATGTGTGTCCTGCTATAGTTAGTAGTGTAGATGGACTCCATCCCTTCTCCATTTTTACTGATGGTTGTCCTGCTATAGTTAGTATTGTAAGATGGACCCATCCCTTCCATTCTTACTGATTGGTGTCCTGCTATAGTTAGTAGTGTAGATGGACTCCATCCCTTCCATTCTTACTGATGGTGTCCTGCTATAGTTATTAGTGTAGATGGACCTCCATCCCTTCCATTCCTACTGATGGTGTCCTGCTATAGTTAGAAGTGTAGATAGACTCCATCCCTGCAGACTTTCTGGGGTCTACGTCACACTCCTTCTCTTCAATCAAAACTGACACATTCCTCTCTGTGAGGACACCACCATGGACAACCCATCGCCTGATTACAACATCCACAATAAACGCGTAGAACGTATTATAGAATAAAGACCCACACTGTCTCCTGTCTTATGAAACATTAGAATAAAGACCCCAACTGGTATCCTGTCCTATGAAACGTTAGAATAAAGACCCAACACTGTATCCTGTCCTATGAAACCATTAAAATAAAGACCCACACTTTAATCCTGTCCTATGAAACATTAGAATAAAGACCCACACTGTTATCCTGTCCTATGAAACGATTAAAATAAAGACCCACACTTTAATCCTGTCCTATGAAACAGTAGCAATAAAGACCCACACTGTATCCTGTCCTATGAAACAGTAGAATAAAGACCCACACTGTATCCTGTCCTATGAAACAGTAGAATAACGACCCACACTTTTATCCTGTCCCTTTGAAACTTTAGGATAAAGACCCACCTTTATCCTGTCCTATGAACATTAGATAAAGGACACCCCACTGTATCCTGTCCTATGAAACATTAGGATAAAGACCGCACACTGTATCCTGTCCTATGAAACATTAGGATAAAGAGACCCACACTGTATCCTGTCCTATGAAACATTAGGATAAAGACCCACACTGTATCCTGTCCTATGAAACATTAGGATAAAGACCCACACTGTATCCTGTCCTATGAAACAGTAGATAAAGAAAGACCCACACTGTATCCTGTCCTATGAAACAGTAGAATAAAGACCCACACTGTATCCTGTACTATGAAACATTAGGATAATTAAGACCCACACTTTATCCTTCCTATGAAACAGTTAGAATAAGACCCACAACTGTATCCTATCCTTGAAACAGTAGAATAAAGACCCACACTGTATCCTGTCCTATGAAACAGTAGAAATAAAGACAAACACTGTATCATGTCCAATGAAGACAGTAGATAATAAGACCCAACATCTGTATCCTGTCCCCTATGAAACAGTAGAATAAAGACCCGATGCTGTAATCCTGTCCTAGAAACAGTAAGAATAAAGACCCACACTGTATCCTGTCCTATGAAACAGTAGATATAAACCCACATCTGTATCCTGTCCTATGAATTCATTACAATAAAGACCCACACTTTATCCTGTCCTATGAAAGATTAGAATTAAAGACCCACACGTATCCTGTCCTTATGAAAACATTAGAATAAGAGCCACACTGTATCCTGTCCTTGAAACAGTAGAATAAAGACCCCACACTGTATCCTGTCCTGCCACGTTGTATAATGACAGAAGACAGGTTCAGGACGTATAGGGGTTTTTATTACTGGTACGTTTAGGGTTTTTTTTATGTGATACGTCATAACAAACCACAGGGAATCGAAGCCCAAAACAAACACGTATATATTTTTATATATATATATATATAGTATGTATATATAACACAGGGCTGTAACCCAAACACGTATATATATATATATATATATTTATATATATTATATATAATATATATATATATATATATATATATATTATATATATATTATATATATATATATATATACAGTTGGGGAAAAAAAAAGTATTTTAGTCAGCCACCAATTGTGCAGTTCTCCCACTTAAAAGATGAGAGAGGCCTGTAATTATTCATCATAGGTACACGTCAACTATGACAGACAAATTGAGAATTTTTTTTCTCCAGAAAATCACATTGTAGGCTTTTTATGAATTTATTTGCAAATTATGGGGGAAAATAGGTATTTGGTCTACCTACAACAAGCAAGATATTCTGGCTCTCAACAGACCTGTAAACTTTTTCTTCTTTAAGAGGCTCACGTCTTCCTCCACCTCGTTACCTGGTATGTAATGGCACTGTTTTCGTTTATTTTTCTTGTTTAATCCGTATAAAAGACGCCTGTCCACAACCTCAACCGTCACATCCAAACTCCACTATGGCCAAGACCAAAGAGGCTGTCAAGGACGACCAGAAACAAGATTGTAGACCTGCACCAGGCTGGGAAGACTGAATCTGCAAATAGGTAAGCAGCTTGGTTTGAAGAAATCAACTGTGGGAGCATTATTTAGGAAATGGAAGACATACAACACCATTGATAATCTCCCTCGATCTGGGGCTCCACGCAAGATCTCACCCCGTGGGGTCAAAATGATCACAAGAACGGTGAGCAAAAAATCCCAAAACCACACGGGGGGTTTAGTACCTTTCAGTGAATGACCTGCAGTAGAGCTGGGTACCAAGTACACAAAATGCCTACTACATCAGTACACACTACGCCGCCAGGGACTCAAATCCTGCAGTGCCAATGTGTCCCCCTGCTTAATGCCATTACATGTCCAGGCCCGTCTGAAGTTTGCTAGAGTGCATTTGGATGATTCCAGAAGCGGATTGGGAGAATGTCATATGGTCCAGATGCTAAAACCAAATATAACTTTTTTGGGTAAAAACTCAGCTCGTCGTTTTTGAGGTACAAAGAAGGTCTGAGTTGCATTCCAAAACACCCATACCTACTGTGAAAGCATGGGGGTGGAAAACAATCATGCTTTGGGGTGGGCCCCCCCTGTTTTTCTGCAAAGGGAGGACCAGGACGACTGATCCTTGTAAGGGAAGAAATGAATGGGGCCATGTATCGTGAGAATTTTGAGTGAAAACCTCCTTCATTCAGCAAGGCAATTGAAGATGACAACGTGACTGGGTCCTTTCAGCATGACAATATCCCAAAACACAACCGCCCTTTCTAATGAGCACTAAGGAGTGGCTTCGTACGAAGCATTTCATCAGGTCCTGGAAGTGGCCTAGCCAGTCTCCAGATCTCAACCCCATAGAAATCTTATTGAGAAACTTTTGTTATTGACCAATTACTTATTTTCCACCATAATTTTGCAAATAAATTCATTAAAAATCCTCACAATGTGATTTTCAGGATTTTTTTTCCATCAATTTTGTCTGTCATAGTTGACGTGTACCTATGATGAAAATGACAGGGGCCTCTCTCATCTTTTTAAGTGGGAGAATCTTGCACAATTGGTGGCTGACCTAAATACTTTTTTTCCCCCACTGTTTATATATATATATAGTACACAGGGCTGTAACCCAAACACGTATATATATTATATATATAAAAACACAGGTCTGTAACCCAAACAAAGTATATATATATATATATATATATATAACACAGGGCTGTAACCCAAGACACAGTATATATATATATATTATAATATAACACAGGGCTGTAACCCAAACACCGTATATATAGATAGATATATATATAAAACACAGTGGCTGTAACCCAACACGTATATATATATATAAAATATATATCATATATATATAACACAGGGCTGTAACCCAAAAAACGTATATATATATTATATATAACACAGGGCCTGTAACCCAAACACGTATATATCATACTTATATATATATATAAAACACAGGGCTGTAACCCAAACACGTATATATATATATATAATATATAACACTGGGCTGTAACACAAATACACGTATATATAATATATATATATATATATATATATATATAAATCTTATATATATAGTATATATATATAGTAAACTGGTCTGTAACCCAAACACGTATATATATATATATATTATATATATAGAGGTATAACACAGGGCTGTAACCCAAACACGTTATATTATATATATATATATTATATATATTAACACAGGGCTGTAACCCAAACATAACGGTATATATATATATATATAACACTGGGCTGTAACCCAAACCCTATATATATATATATATATAATGAAACACCGGGGCTGTAACCCAACACGTATATATAATATATAACACAGGGCTGTAAACCCAAACACGTAATATATATATATATTTATATAACACAGGGCTGTAACCCAAACACGTATATATATATATATATATATATATATATATATATAAAACACAGGGCTGTACCCAAACACGTAATATATATAGATATATATATAGTAACACAGGGCTGTAACCCAACACGTATATATATATATATATATATATATATTAACACAGGGCTGTAACCCAAACCGTATATATAATATATATATATAAAACAACAGGGCTGTAACCCAATAAACACGTATATATATATATATAAAACACTGGGGCTGTAACACAAACACGTATATATATTTTATATATATATCATATAACACTGGGCTGTAACCCAAACAAAAGAGAGAAGTGGTAAACCTCTATAATAATACAACGGAACGAGACCCGTAATACAGGGCACAATACACGTACTCAGGAGACCAACGGACCATGGGACAATAATGGACAAGGACAATGGGGAACAGAGGGCCCATCTATACACATACTAACCAGGGGAACCAGGTGTGGTAATTGAGACAAGACAGTCCGCGGGGTTGGTGGTAATGATCCTATGTCATGTGGCGCCTAGAAGCCGGTGACGTAGAAGACCTCCGGTAGCTGTGAACGGAATGATCAGCAGTACCGGGGGGGTCCGTTACAGTAACATTCTAATTTATGATTGGGATAGTTCAGTAAAAAACAACAATATATCTAATGTAATGATCTGCGAATATGTTGATTGGGGTTGACACCCCACTACAGGTGTCCAACAATCAACATTTGGCAGATCATTACAGCATCTATTAAACACAGAATGTGGCCGCATAACTTTATTGACTTTAAGACCACCAAAGTCCCCTGTCCCCTGAGGTGAAGAGGACACCTCCAGTCTAATGCGTCTGGTCCCCTTCGCCAGAGGCCAGATATTACCTGGATTGCCATCAATACCTCCATGCTTTGTTTATGAGGTCACACTTGAAAGAAGTACAAAGAGGACATCATCAAGAGGTAAGGTTCGTAGAAATATGTGATAAGATGATTGTTTTTTAGACTGTGGAAGATTAATTCAAGTTGATTGTGCCATACCATATATCTACAATGTAGGATAATAGGTTTGTGCAATTTTTATAGTATGGTTTTTTTTTCTTTCAGAGAAAGTAGTTAGTGGCAGGAAAAAGATGGTCCCTTGTCCCAACCGGGTGGAGACAGAGGTCTTTTCAGACCTTTTCCTGGATTGAGACTCTAGCGTGGGGCAGAGGAGAAGCACCTTTGATGACCACCTGTTTAGAGGTCAACCCTTCCCAGGCCAGAAACCTCAAAGTAGATCCTCATCTAAAGTAGAGAAATCACCACAATGTGAGGATTAACCCAATATCATGTTCACACTAATGTCCAGTATCAATCAATTTCACAATTTTCATGTTGTTTATAGTTGTACCGTTTTCTACAAAGTCAATTGGTAAAGTAAGTACGCCTCTGTACATGTAAGTGCCTTGTCCGAGCAAAAGACTAAACTAAGAGAAGGCACCCTTTCTAATGTCTCCCTCTTTTCAGAGACGACTTTTCAACGTAAGAAGCAGGACACGTCCTTGACAGAGGGACATGGATGGTGCTGTCAATTGGCCTTGTTCACCAGCAGGCAAATATAAAATGAGTTTGTACCCAACATGCCTGGAATGGAGCTGTGGAGGGGAGGATGCTGTGAGAAGATATTCATCACTCTGAACTCCATGGCCATCTGCCTATGTTCTGATGCCACTAGAGGACTGTTTAACAGGTTGAGGGTCGGCAAAATGATACCCAGATCATGAAGTGGAAGAAACAGCCTGAGGTAATTGTGAGGTTCTTAAACATATGTTAAACACAATTTTTATTCAGCCTATTTCATAATTCTGTTATTTCAAGGTGATTACACAGGCTACTACCTTATTGTATTGAGTACAATGAGTGGTTATTTAACGTGTATGTCAGTAATCTCAATGTTAATTCCAGACTAAGATATTTTAAGTAGAAGACTGGCCTTTCACAGAGGAACTGTGACTGTACGGAAACGTTCTCATGACCTCAATGTCCAAGCATGTCCAAAAAATGTGTGATCCTAACATTCTGTATTTATTATTGTGTGATGGTTCAGTAAAACAAGAATATATCTTCCAAATGGCATTTTTCCCATATCCAGTGCATTCGGAAAGTATTCAGAACTCCGTTCCTTTTTTTTCACATTTTGTGTACGTTACAAGCCTTATTCTAAAAAAAATAAAAAATAATAATATGATGAAGCGAAAACAGGTTTTTAGAACATGTTTTTGCAATGTATTAAATAAAAACTGAAATGCCTTATTTACAGATGTATTATAGACCCTTTGCTTTGAGACTGGAAATTGAGCTCATGTGCATCCTGTTTCCATTTGATCATCCTAGATATGTCTTTACAACCTAAACTGAATGGATACGTTATACATAAAAATGTACGCAAAAATAAATGCAAAATGCAAATGAATGTTGTCGTTTTTATTTGAAATGGGTGAATTTATGTTATGGTCATCAAAGAGGCCAGAAAGGATGGCTGAGCAGGCTGATTAAAAACATGTATTATACCCCCCTCTAACCCAGGGTCATGTATTATACCCCCTCTAACCCAGGGTCATGTATTTATACCCCCTCTAACCCAGGGGTCATGTATTATATACCCCCTCTAACCCAGGGTCATGTATTATATACCCCCTCTAACCCAGGGTCATGTATTATACCCCCTCTAACCCAGGGTCCATGTATTATACCCCCCCTCCTACCCCGGGTCATGTATTATACCCCTCTAACCCAGGGTCATGTATTATACCCCCTCTAACCCAGGGTCATGTATTATACCCCCTCTAACCCGGGTCATGTATTATACCCCCTCTCTACCCAGGGTCATGTATTATAGCCCCTCTAACCCAGGGTCATGTATTATACCCCCTCTACCCAGGTCCATGTATTATAACCCCTCTAACCCAGGGTCATGTATTATACCCCCTCTCTACCCAGGGTCATGTATTATACCCCCTTTTTCCTAATCTAGGGTCATGTATTATACCCTTCTAACCCAGGGTCATGTATTATACCCCCTCTAACCCAGTCATGTATTATACCCCTCTTAACCCAGGTCATGTATTATACCCCCTCTAACCCAGGGGCCATGTATTATACCCCCTCTAACCCAGGGTCAATGTATTCATACCCCCTCTGACCCAGGGTCATGTATTAGTCCCCCTCTAACCAGGGTCATGTATTAACCCCCACTAACCCAGGGTCATGTATTATACCCCCCCTCGAACCCAGGGTCATGTATTATACTCCTCTAACCCAGGGCCATGTATTATACCCCCTCTAACCCCAGGTCATGTTTTATACCCCCTCTAAACCCAGGGTCCCATGTATTATACCCCCCTCTAACCCAGGGTCCCTGTATTATACCCCCTCTAACCCAAGGGTCCATGTATTATCCCCCCTCTAACACAGGGCCATGTATTATATCCCCCTCTAACCCAGGGGTCATGTAATTATATGCCCCCTCTACCCAGGGTTCATGTATTAGTATCACCCCATCTAACCCAGGTCATGTATTATAACCCCCCTCTAACCCAGGGTCATGTATTATACCCCCTCTAACCCAGGGTCATGTATTATACCCCCCTCTTACCAGGGTCATGTATTATACCCCCTCTAACCTAGGTCATGTATTATACCCCCTCTATCCCAGGGTCAGTGTATTATACCCCCTCTAACCCAGGGTCATGTATTATATACCCCTTCTAACCCAGGTGTCATGTAATTATACCCCCTCTAACCCAGGGTCTTTTGGTGGGAAGGAGGTGGTTCCAGAGCAGCTACAGCTGAAGAAAACGGCCGCAGGTTAAACGATGACCAAGTGACCGATTGGCTAGCAGAGCAGGATGCTTACACTTTGCACAAACCTGTGCGAAAAACCATTTTCATCGAAATATAGTTTTTTTCTTCTATTCATCCTTGTCACAGTTTCAGGCTGATCTATGTGACATGCAGGCACTGAAGGTTGCCATATAAAATGGATGGAGATCGATACAGTGCTAACGATGAGTTATAGAACTTTTTACTCTAAAATAGCTTTTTGTCTTAAAATAAGAATGTGGCAGAGGAGACTCGGGCCTTTGACTCTATCTTGACGTTAAGGAGGAGCATCCCCAGAAAGTACAGACTGACGGTGGTAAGAATTTTTCAGAACTCGTGAAGAAGCACAGTCGTCGTGCAATTTGCTACAGGCTCAGAATTTGAAAGCTTCAGTGGTCTAACGCTTAACGGGACTTGAAGGAGAGGATCGTGGAAATACTTTACGGCTCACAACACCCGTAGATATGTGGCTATAGTTCAATATTTAGTAAAGGGTGGTATACCTACAGCTACCACAAGAGTGTCCGTATGAAGCCCTGTGAGGTGTCTTTGGATAACTATTTGCATGTCTTTAAAAATCTGTATGGGTTGATCCCCTTCACCGTAAGAAAGACATTGATTTTAAATTCATAGTTGTTTTACTTGGTACGTATCTCCAAGTTGAGGGGTGTTTTTAGACTAAAACCTATGAGCAAGGTTTACAGCGATGAGCTGTTCACAGTTACAGATGTTCACGCCCGATATACCTCCTGTCTACAAGTTAAAAGATGATGATGGGGAGCATATAGTAGGGGGTCCTTTTTACGAGAAGGAACTCCAGAAGGTAATAGATGGTAAAGACAAAGTCGTTCATGTGGAGAAGATTCTGGATCAAAAGAGAGAAAAGGGGTGTGTCACGCCCTGGGCTCTGGGGACTCTCGTATGTTGAGGCCCAGGGTGTTTAGTTTTCTATGTTTTGCATTTCTATGTTGGCCAGGGTGCTCCCAATCGAGACTGCTGTAGCTCGTTGTCTCTGATTTGGAGTCATACTTAGGTAGCCGTTAGGCCATTCATTCTTTGTGGTTTCTTTGTTCTTATTTGGTTTGTGTTTAACCGTATCGACGTCACGTTATCGTTTTGTTGTTTTGATCGTGTGATCATCCTAATAAATAATATGTTTCACCTTCAACGCTGCGCCTTGGTCCTCCTCCTTAGACGAATCGTGGACAGAAGAAACCACCCACACTGGGACCAAGCAGCGAGTCGAGGAGCCATCGCCAGGGATATCCCTAGCAGATCTCCGTGGCAGCCTCGACTGGGTCAAGCCGAGTGAAGAGCAGAGAGAAGTGGACTTGAGGAACAATGGAGGAAGAGCTTCGACTGGTCAAGCCAATTGAGGAGCTGAATAGCGGAGTTGGAAGCAGAAGAGCGAGAGTTTGGGCGAGAACGATAGAGGCCTGGGCCCACGGGGAAGAGACCACCCCCCACATTTTTTTTTAGGGGGGGCTAACGCCGTGGACGACGGGGCAGCAGTAGCCGCCCAGGTTACACGGAGTCACTGGTCACCAGGGGTGAAGAGGATGTAGAGGCACGGCGAGAGGTACTGGCGTGTGTTGGCCAGGTCCGGTCCGGCCTGTTCCTGATCCCCACGTAGGGCCCAGTGAGTGTGTGTTTCCCAGTACGGTCCGGCCCTGTTTCCTGCCACTCCGCACAAGTCAGTGGTGCGCTTCGTCAGCCCGGCACGGCCCGGTTCCTGCTCCCCGCGCACCAAGTCAGTGGTGCGTTTCGTCAGCCCGGCGCGGCCCGTTCCTGCTCCCCCGCACCAAGTCAGTGGTGCGCTTCGTCAGCCCGGTCCGGCCCGTTCCTTGCTCGTAACCCCGCACCAAGTCAGTGGTGCGCTTCGTCAGCCCGGCTCGGCCCGTTCCTCTGCTCCCCGCACCAAGTCAGTGGTGCGCTTCGTCAGCCGTCTCGCCGGCCTCGCCCGTTCCTTCCTCACCCCACACAAGTCAGTGGGTGCCGTTCCGTCAGCCCGGTTTTGGCCCGCCGGCTCCTGCTCCCCCGCACCAAGTCAGGGGTGCGTTTCGTCAGCCCGGGCTCGGCCGTCCCCTGCTTCCCCACACCAAGCCAGTGGTGTGCGTCGTCAGTCCGGCACAGCCCCGTGCCTGTTTCCACTGGTGGCCTGGTTCAGCACGGGTCAGCTGCTTCACCGCCGGAGCTAGAGCAATCCGACTCCACCAGTGTGCAGTCAAGCTCCGGTCAGCAGGGCCATACCCGGAACCGGGGTACTTTTGTGGGGTCTTAGAGAGCGAGTGGGGATCATGCCCGGCCCGAGCCAGATCCGCCGCCAAGGCGGAGTTGCCCACTCGGTCCCCTGTGCCCTGTTGGTGTTTGGTTGGCGCGGTCCCGGAGTCCGCGCCTTTAGGGGGGGGTACTGTCACGCCCTGGCTCGGGGGACTCTCGTATTGTTGAGGCCAGGGTGTTAGTTTTTCTATGTTTTGTGCATTTCTATGTTGGGCCAGGGTGGCTCCCAATCGGAGACGGGCTGTAGCTCGTTGTCTCTGATTGGGAGTCAATACTTAGGTAGCCGTTAGGCATTCATTCTTTGTGGTTTTCTTGTTCTTATTTGGTTTGTGTTTAACCGTAGACGTCCCGTTGATCGTTTGTTGTTTTGATCGTGTGATCATCCTAATAAAATAATATGTTCACCTTCACACGCTGCGCCTTGGCCCCTCCTCCGTAGACGATCGTGGACCGAGGGGAAAAAATGGGTATTAGAGAAAGAGGTCGTGGAGGCAGGGGGTGTAAACTTAACCCCTAAATAACGCATGGAGAAACACACTTCCATTCCAGTGTACCTGGAGTGCATCATGGAGCACAGTGGGATTTTACCCGACTCTCCCCGTAATTCGTCTGCAGATATATATAGGAATAACACAAGTTTGGGATTTTTACAACCAATTTTCCAAAACCTATCGAGTTATCAGAGGCCTGGGAAGTAGGTCCCAGCGAGATTACTACCCCCATAGTTGGTATATGTCATGGAAAAAGACGGTGATTTTTTTTTTAAAAGATATATCTGAACCCCCTAAACCTGTTAAGCTTAAAAAAAGGATCTGTAGAACTGTAGACGAGGATGGTCTTTGAGATGAACGGCCTCCTAGCCTGAATCATATGAAAAATAGTGTTGACCTACAACCCTAATTTCAACAACGTGTAAAATCTCACAGGGGGTGATGAGCTAGCTATACAGACCAGTGGTCATTTTATCCTCCATGTTGGGGACGACCGCCCAATAAGGGGTGGCTGTGACAAGATAGATTATTCCCATACCCTGTGGATATACATGCAGGGCTTTACACCATGTTGGGGACGACGCCCAATAAAGGGTGTGGCTTGTGACAGATATGATTATTCCCATACCCTGTGGATATACATGCAGGGTTTTACAAAACCATGTTTGTGCATACTGACATCATATCCTAATCAAAAGGGTAGGAGACAGTTATGTACCCCTCCTTGAGAACAGTTCATATAGATGGCAAGGATGGGGATGTAGTCATTGTTAACGTATGACAAGCCACACTACGTAACTGTAAGCAAGAAATATATATTGAAAACATTCAGCTTGAGATAAAAACGGATCAGGAACCAAAATATAGAGTTTACTATGAAAAGTGATTGTAAAAAACTCCACTTTAGGACCCTGTCAAAGCTTCTCTACATATCTAATAAAAAACAAAAACAATAATAATAATATATAATAATATCTTATATTTCAATACAAAATAAAATGGTTTATGGTAGACAAATACCATCTCGATCCTAACCACTATGTATCATCCTATGTTGATCAAGTGGGTAATGGATTTGTCCTGGTTATTATGGAAACCCAGACCATGTATGGTTCGGGGGGATAGGGGTATATTATCGTAACCTCTTTCGGATGGGTTCTACCCTTATATGAAGAGAGGCATTAAGCATAGCCAAACCTCTTTAAATCAGCAGCCCCAAAACCATAGTAAGCTGAAGTGGTGGCTAATACTATGACTAGAACGTGGGTCATCAGGTATCCTGACCCATCACCAGAAGGCTCAGTCTCTCTGGGTAAAGACGTAATGTCCCTCCCTTAAAAACGAGACCTCTGGTAGAAGATGTATGTCCTCCCTTTAAAAAGAGACCTCTGGGTAGAAGACCGTATGACCCTCCCTTAAAAAGAGACCTCTGGGTAGAAGACGGTATGTGCTAGCCCTTAAAAAGAGACCTCTCTGGTATAAGAACGTATGTCTCTCCCTTATAAAAAACGAGACCGTCTGGTATAAGACGTATGTCCTCCCTTAAAAGAGGACCTCTGGGTAGAAGATGTATGTCCTCTCCCTTAAAACAGAGACCTCTGGGTTAGAAGGACGTATGTCCTCCCTTTCAAAAAGAGACCTCTGGGTAGTGAAGACGTAATGGGTGTGACTCCCTTAAAAAGAGCACCTCTGGGTATAAGACGTATGTCCTCCCTTAAAAAGAGACCTCTGGGTAGAAGACGTATGGTGCGTAGTCCCTTAAAAAGAGACCTCTGGGTATAAGACGTATGTCCCTCCCTTAAAAAAGAGACCTCTGGAATAAGACGTATGTCCTCCCTTAAAAAGAGACCTCTGGGTAGAAGACGTATGTCCTCCCTTAAAAAGAGACCTCTGGGTAGAAGACGTATGTCTCCCTTAAAAAGAGACCTCTTGGGTAGAAGAGACGTATGTCTCTCCCTTAAAAAGAGACCTCTGGGTAGAAGACGTACGTACCTGTGCCGTTGTCCTCCCTTAAAAAGAGACCTCTGGTATAAGAAACGTATGTCCCTCCCTTAAAAAGAGACCCTCTGGGTAGAAGAACTGTGTCCTCCCTGGGTAGGATCCTTACTACTATCCCAATTACTTTTTTCTCCTCTCTCTTCTCTGTCTCCCTTCTCTGGTCTCTCTCCTTGGCTCTCTTCTTGTCTCTCCTCTCTCTTCGCTCTCTCCTTTTTCTCTTTCTTTTCTCTCTTTTCCTCTCTCTCTCTCTTCCTC
>JAGTTL010000710.1:0-29360 GCA_036851935.1 Coregonus suidteri | reverse complement strand
TCCCTAACCCCTAGTCCCTAACCCCTAGTCCCTAGTCCCCAACCCCTAACCCCCTAGTCCCTAACCCCTAGTCCCTAACCCCTAGTCCCTAACCCCTAACCCCTAACCCCTAGTCCCTAACCCCTAGTCCCTAACCCCTAGTCCCTAACCCCTAACCCCTCCTACCTTGTTCTTGCTGTGGCTGAACAGATCCAGAACCTCCTGTCCAACCTGGTCGTAGTTCTTATCCAGAAACTTGTGAACCTACAGAGAGATGACAGATGGTGTAAAGCAGGAAGAAACGATACTGTGAAGCCATCTACTGTAGGATCTGTTTTGGTCACTAGAGGGGGCCATGTTGGGAGGTTTCCATGACAGAGGCTCTATACAGTGTTTTGGGTCACTAGAGGGGGGCATGTTGGTAGGAGGTTTCCATGACAGAGGGCTCTATACAGTGTTTTTGGTCACTAGAGGGGGGCATGTTGGGAGGTTTCCATGACAGAGGGCTCTCTATACAGTGTTTTGGTCACTAGAGGGGGGGCATGTTGGGAGGAGGTTTCCATGACAGAGGGCTCTATACAGTGTTTTGGTCACTAGAGGGGGGCATGTTGGGAGGAGGTTTCCATGACAGAGGGCTCTATACAGTGTTTTGGTCACTAGAGGGGGGCATGTTGGGAGGTTTCCATGACAGAGGGCTCTATACAGTGTTTTGGTCACTAGAGGGGGCATGTTGGTAGGAGGTTACCATGACAGAGGGCTCTATACAGTGTTTTGGTCACTAGAGGGGGGCATGTTGGGAGGAGGTTTCCATGACAGAGGGCTCTATACAGTGTTTTGGTCACTAGAGGGGGGCATGTTGGGAGGAGGTTTCCATGACAGAGGGCTCTATACAGTGTTTTGGTCACTAGAGGGGGGGCATGTTGGGAGGTTTCCATGACAGAGGGCTCTATACAGTGTTTTGGTCACTAGAGGGGGGCATGTTGGGAGGTTTCCATGACAGAGGGCTCTATACAGTGTTTTGGTCACTAGAGGGGGGCATGTTGGTAGGAGGTTTCCATGACAGAGGGCTCTATACAGTGTTTTGGTCACTAGAGGGGGGCATGTTGGGAGGTTTCCATGACAGAGGGCTCTATACAGTGTTTTGGTCACTAGAGGGGGGCATGTTGGGAGGAGGTTTCCATGACAGAGGGCTCTATACAGTGTTTTGGTCACTAGAGGGGGGCCATGTTGGGAGGTTTCCATGACAGAGGGCTCTATACAGTGTTTTGGTCACTAGAGGGGGGCATGTTGGGAGGTTTTCCATGACAGAGGGCTCTATACAGTGTTTTGGTCACTAGAGGGGGGCATGTTGGGAGGTTTCCATGACAGAGGGCTCTATACAGTGTTTTGGTCACTAGAGGGGGCCATGTTGGGAGGTTTCCATGACAGAGGGCTCTATACAGTGTTTTGGTCACTAGAGGGGGGCATGTTGGGAGGTTTCCATGACAGAGGGCTCTATACAGTGTTTTGGTCACTAGAGGGGGGCATGTTGGGAGGAGGTTTCCATGACAGAGGGCTCTATACAGTGTTTTGGTCACTAGAGGGGGGCATGTTGGGAGGAGGTTTCCATGACAGAGGGCTCTATACAGTGTTTTGGTCACTAGAGGGGGGCATGTTGGGAGGTTTCCATGACAGAGGGCTCTATACAGTGTTTTGGTCACTAGAGGGGGGCATGTTGGGAGGTTTCCATGACAGAGGGCTCTATACAGTGTGTTTAGTTATGGTCTCATTCAGCAGGCAGCCCAGGTGAGAGGAGAGAGCAGACGCTTCTCTCCGGTTCCCACTGGAACACGCTTATAGATTATTACACCTCTGCACCTTTTATATTGGAACTATGTACATTTACATTAACATGTGAGTCATTTAGCAGACGCTCTTATCCAGAGAGACTTCCAGTCAGTGCATTCATCTGAAGATAGCTAGGTGGGACAACCACTTATCACAGACATAGAAAGTACATTTTCCCTCAATAAAGCAGCTATCAGCAGAGTCAGTGCTAGTAAGGAGGAAAACTGAAGTGTTCGTTCACAAAAGGCTTTTCATTTTTTGCATTTTAAAATATTCACAATAAATGGGAACATCATCCAACCAAAGAGCTACGTTTGGAAAGCTGATTCTGGACTCGTTCTGTGCCAGTGGCGTCTCATTGGGATTCAGAACTGTAGGTGTGTTCACCTGGTAGGTGACCGGGCCAGCGAAGTGTTTGATGGTGAATTCTGGGAGGGGCATCTTTGGCTTCAGGTAGATCTGGTTGTTACCATGGTGATAATGACACTTCTGGAGGAAGGTGTGGTCTGTCGCCTTGGAACAGAGGAACAGAGCATCAACCAATGACTGAGCAGAGTCAAGTGTGTGTTTATGTCAGTGTGTGTGTGTGTGCGTCTGTGTGTGTGTGTGGTGTGTGTGTGTGTGTGCGTGCGTGCGTCTGTGTGTGTGTGTGCGTGTGTGTCTG
This sequence comes from Coregonus suidteri, assembly GCA_036851935.1. Classification (NCBI taxonomy): domain Eukaryota; kingdom Metazoa; phylum Chordata; class Actinopteri; order Salmoniformes; family Salmonidae; genus Coregonus; species Coregonus suidteri. The sequence goes on along the minus strand of JAGTTL010000710.1, from coordinate 26,890 downwards.
TGTGCGTGTGTGTGTGTGCGTGTGTGTGTGTGTGTGCGTGCGTGCGTCTGTGTGTGTGTATGTGTGTGTCTGTGTGCGTGTGTGCGTGCGTGTGTGCGTGTGTGTGCGTGCATGCGTGTGTGTGTGTGTGTGTGTGTGTGTGTGTGTGTGTGTGTGTGTGTGGTGTGTGTGTGTCTGTGTGCGTGTGTGTGTGCGTCTGTGTGTGTGTGTGTGCGTGCGTGTACCTGGGGGAAGCAGCTTTGGTCGTCCAGGATCCTCAGTATACCGTGGGGCTTAGAGGAGATGAGGTCGATGCAGGCCTGGTTGTCGCTGAACAGGATGTCCTGCCACGGGATCTGTTCCCTGCTGTACTCCTCCTGACAGACACATGACATACAGGCTTCATAACGCATTATAAGCCTTTAGAACAGGACATTCTGCCAGGGGATCTGTTCCCTGCTGTACTCCTCCTGACAGACACATGACATACAGGCTTCATAACGCATTATAAGCCTTTAGAACAGGACATTCTGCCAGGGAATCTGTTCCCTGCTGTACTCCTCCTGACAGACACATGACATACAGGCTTCATAACGCATTATAAGCCTTTAGAACAGGACATTCTGCCAGGGGATCTGTTCCCTGCTGTACTCCTCCTGACAGACACATGACATACAGGCTTCATAACGCATTATAAGCCTTTAGAACAGGACATTCTGCCAGGGGATCTGTTCCCTGCTGTACTCCTCCTGACAGACACATGACATACAGGCTTCATAACGCATTATAAGCCTTTAGAACAGGACATTCTGCCAGGGGATGTGCTCCCTGCTGTCCTCCTCTTATAGCCCTGTCTCTCTCAATGAGCATCTTATATAAGACATGTCAGTCAGTCTTATTCCCCCACTAAAGAAAAAAGCTCTGACTCTGCTGACAGCTGCTTTATTGAGGGAAAATGTACTTTCTATGTCTGTGATAAGTGGTTGTCCCACCTAGCTATCTTCAGATGAACGCACTAACTGGAAGTCTCTCTGGATAAGAGTGTCTGCTAAATGACTCACTAACTGGAAGTCTCTCTGGATAAGAGCGTCTGCTAAATGACTCACTAACTGGAAGTCTCTCTGGATAAGAGCGTCTGCTAAATGACTCACTAACTGGAAGTCTCTCTGGATAAGAGCGTCTGCTAAATGACTCACTAACTGGAAGTCTCTCTGGATAGAGCGTCTGCTAAATGACTCACTAACTGGAAGTCTCTCTGGATAAGAGCGTCTGCTAAATGACTCACTAACTGGAAGTCTCTCTGGATAAGAGCGTCTGCTAAATGACTCACTAACTGGAAGTCTCTCTGGATAAGAGCGTCTGCTAAATGACTCACTAACTGAACGTCGCTCTGGATAAGAGCGTCTGCTAAATGACTCACTAACTGGAAGTCTCTCTGGATGAGAGCGTCTGCTAAATGACTCACTAAACTGGTAGTCTCTCTGGATGAGAGCGTCTGCTAAATGACTCACTAACTGGTAGTCTCTCTGGATAAGAGCGTCTGCTAAATGACTCACTAACTGGAAGTCTCTCTGGATAAGAGCGTCTGCTAAATGACTCACTAACTGGAAGTCTCTCTGGATAAGAGCGTCTGCTAAATGACTCACTAACTGGAAGTCTCTCTGGATAAGAGCGTCTGCTAAATGACTCACTCACTGTAAGTGGCTCTGGATAAGAGCGTCTGCTAAATGACTCACTAACTGGAAGTCTCTCTGGATAAGAGCGTCTGCTAAATGACTCACTAACTGGAAGTCTCTCTGGATAAGAGCGTCTGCTAAATGACTCACTAACTGGAAGTCTCTCTGGATAAGAGCGTCTGCTAAATGACTCACTAACTGGAAGTGGCTCTGGATAAGAGCGTCTGCTAAATGACTCACTAACTGGAAGTCTCTCTGGATGAGAGCGTCTGCTAAATGACTCACTAACTGGTAGTCTCTCTGGATGAGAGCGTCTGCTAAATGACTCACTAACTGGAAGTCTCTCTGGATAAGAGCGTCTGCTAAATGACTCACTAACTGGAAGTCTCTCTGGATAAGAGCGTCTGCTAAATGACTCACTAACTGGAAGTCTCTCTGGATAAGAGCGTCTGCTAAATGACTCACTAACTGGAAGTCTCTCTGGATGAGAGCATCTGCTAAATGACTCACTAACTGGAAGTCTCTCTGGATGAGAGCGTCTGCTAAATGACTCACTAACTGTAAGTGGCTCTGGATAAGAGCGTCTGCTAAATGACTCACTAACTGGAAGTCTCTCTGGATAAGAGCGTCTGCTAAATGACTCACTAACTGGAAGTCTCTCTGGATGAGAGCGTCTGCTAAATGACTCACTAACTGGAAGTCTCTCTGGATAAGAGCGTCTGCTAAATGACTCACTAACTGGAAGTCTCTCTGGATAAGAGCGTCTGCTAAATGACTCACTAACTGGAAGTCTCTCTGGATAAGAGCGTCTGCTAAATGACTAACATGTTAATGTAAAATAACACACCACACCACATACAGGCTTCATAAGGCTTCATACCCATAATAACACTTATAATAGGACATCCTGCCAGAGGATCTGCTCCCTGCTGTACTTCTCCTGACAGGCAGATGACATATAGGCTTCATACAGGCTTCATAACGCATAATAACACTTTATACCGGGACTTCCCTCGGCTGTCCCTCACCTGTTCCTCTCTGAAGACGATCCTATTGAAGAAGAACTGCAGGTACTCATTAGCATAGTTAATACAGAGCTGCTCAAAGCTGTTGAAGGACAGGTCCTGATGGAGACACAAACATAGATACTGTGTTAGATATACAACGTATATTGAAAGCATGGTGCTTCCACACGGCTGAGTTAATTAAGCAATTTGCATGGTTAAGGTCATGTGTAAAAAATGCTGGGCAGGCCATTCATTTTGGCTACCATGGCTGTGCCCCGATAGGATGAACAACGCCCCCATCCACAGGGCAGGAGTGGTCCCTGAATGGTTTGATGACCCTGAAAACGATGTAAACCATATGCCACGGCCGTCTCAGTCACCAGACCTCAACCCAATTCAACACTTACGGGAGATTCTGGAGCGGTGTTTTCCACCACCATCAATAAAACACCAAATGATGGAATTCCTCGTGGAAGAACGGCGTCGCATCCCTCCAATAGAGTTCCAGACTCTTGTAGAATCTATTCCAAGGTGCATTGAAGCTGTTCTGGCTGCTGGTGGCCCAACGCCCTATTAAAGACACTTTTACGTTGGATGTTTCCTTTATTTTGGCAGTTACCTGTTCATCCACCATGATCCGTTGGATGTTTCCTTTATTTTGGCAGTTACCTGTACATCCACCATGATCCGTTGGATGTTTCCTTATTTGCAGTTACCTGTACATCCACCATGATCCGTTGGATGTTTCCTTTATTTTGGCAGTTACCTGTACATCCAACCATGATCCGTTGGATGTTTCCTTTATTTTGGCAGTTACCTGTACATCCACCATGATACGTTGAATGTTTCCTTTATTTTGGCAGTTACCTGTACATCCACCATGATACGTTGGATGTTTCCTTTATTTTGGCAGTTACCTGTACATCCACCATGATACGTTGGATGTTTCCTTTATTTTGCAGTTACCTGTACATCCACCATGATCCGTTGGATATTTCCTTTATTTTTGGCAGTTACCTGTACATCCACCATGATCCGTTGGATGTTTCCTTTTTTTGGCAGTTACCTGTACATCCACCATGATACGTTGGATGTTTCCTTTATTTTGGCAGTTACCTGTACATCCACCATGATCCGTTGGATGTTTCCTTTATTTTGGCAGTTACCTGTACATCCACCATGATCCGTTGGATGTTTCCTTTATTTTGGCAGTTACCTGTACATCCACCATGATCCGTTGGATGTTTCCTTTATTTTGGCAGTTACCTGTACATCCACCATGATACGTTGGATGTTTCCTTTATTTTGGCAGTTACCATGATACATATATACAGGTGCTGTTAGAGATACAGAGTCCTCACAGACACAAGGAGATGCAAATGACCCAATTAGATACATACAGTACCCTGGCGACATATCATAGCCTTAGACACTGAGTGGACAAAATATTAGGAACACCTGCTCTTTCCATGACATAGACTGAACAGGTGAATCCAGGTGAAAGCTACGATCCCTTATTGATGTCACTTGTTAAATCCACTTCAATCAGTGTAGATGAAGGGGAGGAGACGGGTTAAATAAGGATTTTTCAGCCATGAAACATTTGAGACATGGATTGTGTGTGTGTGCCATTCAGAGTGTGAATGGGCAAGACAAAATATTTAAGTGCCTTTGAAGGGGTTATGGTAGTAGGTGCCAGGCGCACCTGTTTGTGTCAAGAACTGCAACGCTGCCGGGTTTTTCACACTCAACAGTTTCCCATGTGTATCAAGAATGGTCCACCACCCAAAGGACATCCAGCCAAGGAGAGAGAGAGAGATGGAGGGACAGAGGGAGGGAGAGAGAGATGGAGGGAGAGAGGGAGGGAGAGAGAGAGGGAGGGACAGACGGAGGGAGAGAGAGATGGAGGGACAGACGGAGGGAGAGAGAGATGGAGGGACAGAGGGAGGGAGAGAGAGATGGAGGGACAGAGGGAGGGAGAGAGAGATGGAGGGACAGAGGGAGGGAGAGAGAGATGGAGGGGACAGACGGAGAAGAGAGAGGAGGGAGAAGAGGGAGGGAGAGAGAGATGGAGGGAGAGAGGGAGGGAGAGAGAGATGGAGGGAGAGAGAGGGAGAGAGAGGGGAGAGAGAGATGGAGGGACAGAGGGAGGGAGAGAGAGATGGAGAGACAGAGATGGAGGGACAGAGGGAGGGAGAGAGAGATGGAGGGACAGAGAGATGGAGAGAGAGATGGAGGGACAGAGGGAGGGAGAGAGAGCTGGAGGGACAGAGGGAGGGAGAGTGAGCTGGAGGGAGAGAGGGAGGAGAGAGAGAGATGGGGGAGAGACGGAGGGAGAGAGAGATGGAGGGACAGACGGAGGGAGGAGAGAGAGAGATGGAGAGGGACAGAGAGATGCGGAGGGAGAGAGAGAGATGGAGGGAGAGGGGAGGGAGAGGAGATGGGACAGAGAGAGGAGAGAGAGGGAGAGACGAGAGAGAGAGATGGAGGGACAGACGGAGGGAGAGAGAGATGGAGGGACAGACGGAGGGAGAGAGATGGAGGAGGGAGAGAAGAGAGGGAGAGAGAGAGCGATGGAGGAGAATTGGAGGGGGCAGAGAGATGGAGAGAGAGATGGATGGAGAGAGGGACAGAGGGAGGAGGGACAGAGAGAGAGAGAGAGGAGGACAGACGGAGGGAGAGAGAGAGATGAGAGACAGAGAGAGATGAGGGACAGAGGGAGAGAGAGAGATGGAGGGAGAGAGATGGAGAGGGAGGGAGAGAGAAGGGAGGGACAGACGGAGGGGGAGAGAGAGATGGAGGGGAGAGAGGGATGGAGAGAGAGAGAGGGGAGGGAGAGAGAGATGGAGGGACAGCACGGATGAGAGAGAGATGGACAGACGAGGGAGAGAGAGATGGAGGGACAGACGGAGGGAGAGAGAGACAGATGGAGGCGACAGAGAGAGACAGAGGGGAGAGAGAGAGAGGGATGGAGAGAGAGGGAGAGAGAGATGGAGGACAGACGAGGGAGAGAGAGATGGAGAGGGGAGGGAGGGAGAGGGAGGGAGAGAGAGATGGAGGGAACAGACGGAGGGAGGAGACAGAGAGATGGAGAGAGAGATGGAGGGAGAGAGGGAGGGAGATGGAGGGAGAGAGATGGAGGACGAGAGAGAGGAGGGAGAGAGAGAGCTGGAGAGAGGGACAGACGGAGGAGAGAGAGAGGAGATGAGGGAGACAGAGGAGGAGAGAGAGCGAGGATGGGAGGAGAGAGAGATGGGGAGAGGAGGGAGAGAGAGATGGAGGGGACAGAGTGAGAGAGAGAGAGAGGGAGGACAGGAGGGAGAGACGGAGGGAGAGAGGGAGAGAGAGATGGAGGGACAGACGGAGGGAGAGAGAGATGGAGGGACGCAGAGGGAGGAGAGAGAGATGGAGAGGAGAGAGAGATGGAGGGACAGACGGAGAGAGAGAGAGAGAGATGGAGGGACAGAGGACGGAGGGAGAGAGAGATGGAGGAAGAGAGAGAGGAGGGAGAGGAGAGAGAGGAGGGGACAAGGAGGGAGGGAGAGAGAGATGGAGGGACAGACGGAGAGAGAGATGGAGGGAGAGAGAGGGGGATGGAGGAGACAGACGAGGGAGAGAGAGAGAGATGGAGGGACAGAGAGAGGGAGAGAGAGAGGGAGGGAGGGAGAGAGAGAGGAGAGAGAGATGGAGGATGGACAGAGGGAGGGAGAGAGAGAGATGGAGGGACAGACGGAGGGAGAGAGAGATGGAGGGATGGATGGGACAGAGGGAGGGAGAGAGAGATGGAGGGAGAGAGGAGGGAGAGAGAGAGATGGAGGGAGAGACGGAGGAGAGAGAGGGAGAGAGGAGATGGAGAGATGACAGACGGAGGGAGAGAGAGAGATGGAGGGAGACAGAGAGGAGGGAGAGAGAGAGAGAGATGGAGGGAGAGACGGAGGGAGAGAGAGATGGAGGGACAGAGGAAGAGAGATGGAGAGAGAGATGAGGGAGAGGAGGGAGAGACGGAGGAGAGAGAGAGAGGAGGGAAAGAGGGAGAGATGGAGAGAGAGAGAGAGAGATGGAGGGACAGAGGGAGGGAGAGAGAAGAGATGGAGGGACAGACGGAGGGAGAGAGAGAGAGAGAGGGAGGGACAGAGAAGGGAGAGAGAGATGGAGGGAGAGGAGGGAGGGAGGGAGAGATGGAGGGAGAGACGATGGAGGGACAGAACGGAGGGAGAGAGAGAATGGAGGGACAGAGAGAGAGAGGGAGGACAGACGGAGGGAGAGAGAGATGGAGGGACAGAGAGAGATGGAGAGAGATGATGGAGAGAGGGATAGGGAGAGGAGGAGGGAGATAGAGAGGGGACAGACGGAGGGAGAGAGAGATGGAGGGAGAGAGGCCAGAACAACAGGAGTAGAGGATTTTGGCAACAAGCATCTGGAGGGACAGACGGACACAGAGACAGAGATTCAGAGGGATTTAGAGAGGGAGAGAGAGAACTGGGACAGAGACGGAGGGAGAGAGAGATGGAGTGAACAGCATGGAGGGAGAGAGATCGATGGGAGAGACAGAGGAATTAGCTGGGTCCAGGAGGGAGAGAGAGAGAGAGGGACAGAGTCAGAGGGAGAGAGAGATGGAGGGAACAGGTCGGAGGGAGAGAGAGATGGAGGGACAGACGGAGGGAGACACAGGTCTGATGGGGGAACACAACTCCAGGGACAAGAGAGATGGAAGGACAGAGGGAGGAGAGAGAGATGGAGGGAGAGAGGGTTTTCCAGAGAGAGATGGAGGGAGAGAGGGAGGGGGTATTCATGTAAGAGACGTCTGGAGGGAGAGAGGGAGGGAGAGAGAGGAAGAGGAGGAGAGAGATTTGGAGGGGAGATGGAGGACAGAGGGAGGGAGAGAGAGATGGAAGGGAGAGAGGAGGGAGGGAGTTAGATGGAGGGAGAGACGGAGGGAGATAAGAGATGGAGGGACAGTACGGAGGGAGACTCAGAGTTCCATGGAGGAATAGAGGGAGGGAGAGAGAGATGGAGGGAGAGACGGAGGGATGAGAGAGATAGTTAGGGAGAGAGAGGAAGGGAGAGAGAGATGGAGGGAGAGAACGGAGGGAGAGAGAGAATGGGGTTTGACGGAGGGAGAGAGAGAGATGGAGGGAAGAGGGAGGGAATTTTGCAGATGGGAGGGAGAGACGGTGGGAGAGAGAGAGATGGAGAGACAGACGGACGGGAGAGAGAGATGGAGGGGAGGGAGGGAGAGAGAGAATATGTGTCCCCTCTAATATGGAGGAGAGAGAGATGGGGGACAGAGGAGGGAGGAAGCAGATGGAGGGACCACCTCCAGGTTGAGGGAGAGATGGAGGGAGACCTGTCTTCTTTGAGAGCCAGGTCTGATGGAGGGACGAGATGGAGGGAGAGAGAGATGGACTGAGTGAGAGTACGGAGTGAAAGAGAGAAGTTTTGGGTCAGTCACACGGAGGGAGAGAGAGATGCCAGAGGTGTACTCTCTGTTTAGAGAGAGATGGAGGGAGTTTGGGATGGGAGAGAGAGATGGAGGGACAGACGGAGGGAGAGAGAGAGATGGAGGGGACAGAGGGAGGGAGAGAGAGTTGACTGGACAGAGATAGAGTTTGAGGGTCAGACGTGTTGGAGAGAGAGCCCCAGGACAGATAAAGTTAGGACTCAAAGCCAAGTTCATCCTTTGTAGATATTGGACAGAGTTATGTCGAGGTTTAGACCTGTCCATTAATCCTCTCAGTCAGCCAGCGTTAAGAACAGAATGTAGTAGAGGATTTGGCAAACAGCATCTCTGGAGTATCGGCAGACAGACTGCTCTGCAGCAGACATTTGGATGGATTTATCCCCCCCACACTGAGGATATTGCTAGGCTTAAGAATTCTGCATGCAGGAGAGTTCAATATGGTGTTTCCAGTGAATTTTTGTGAATTCTTGGTGATTGGACGACAGCACTCCAGACCTACACAACCAGAAAGGGCAATGGGGTTCTCCATAACGGTCTCAAGGATTTTTTAGAGCTCATCATTTAGTAGTGTCCAATTTGATGCTCACAGGTTGATTGGTGGAGAATGCCCTTCTCTCTTGTCTCTCAATCCAATCCAAGTGGAAGTCACCTGTGGTGTCTCTATTTTAGGCGAGGTATGTTATAGTTTTTTGTGTGCTCTTGAAACGGTGTCTCTCGCTCAAAGGTAAACAAAAATATTAACAGTACACGGCAATAACTGGACCTTTCTCTCTCAAGCTCAATTTTTCATTCAATTCATATCTCACTTTATGGGCCCAGTCTTTAGAATCTGTGCAGAAGATCTGGTGTTAACGTTGCCAAAGCAAGTGAAAGTAGATAAAGCACCAGAGGATCGCATAAACAGATAAATTTGACTTCAGATAAAGTATTGACACTCAGAAAGTTCCAAAAAAGAATAAAGTTTTCCTCGCCAATTCGTTGATATATTATGTACCAAGAGGGTGGGTGTTAAACTGATCCCTGTCTCAAATACGTTAAATGTACAAATGGTGTGTGTAATTTTGCCAATTTTCAACAGCACAAATATGGGTTGTATTTCCAATGGGTGTTAAGATGTTCACTGTTTTTCCCCCAACCCACTGCTGGGCAATTTGAAAATTAGCAGACTGTGATGCCAAACTGTGTCAAAAGATTTTTTGAAATAGCAAAGCAGTGAGAAGAGTTTTTGCCTTTTTTTGGTTTTTGTTGGTCAATTAGTAATGTGAGGGTGAAATACGTCTTCTAGTCTCTCTCATACATTCCCTCCCTCTCTCCCTGCAGCCTAGTTTCCCTCTCTCATTTTGTGGGCAGGTGCACATAGCCGTCTCTCTCCCTCCAGGTCTGACCTACGGTGTATATACCAGGGCAGGTCTACTACGTATGTGATGTCAGAGCATGTAATGTCAACAGACACCAACACAGTTACTTGGTCATGCTCTCATCCAGCTTCAGCTAGCTAGAGATGATAGAGACTACAGATGATGAGTAGAGATGATAGAGACTACAGATGATAGTGGTAAGATGATAGAGTATGATGATAGAAGACTATTAGATGTCGTAGAGTAGAATGATAGAGTAGAGATGATAGAGACTACAGTTGTAGAGTTAGAGATGATAGAGGACTACAGTGTCATAGGAGTTATAAGATTTAGTTTTCTCATGATAGAGACTACAGATCTATAGAGTGAGCTGATCCTGACTCTGTGATAGAGTAGAGATGATAGTGACTACAGAGCCCAGGACCAGATTATTAGGACTATCTTCTGATAGAGTATCAGTATGATTGTAGGGATATGGCTTTTGAGTATGGAGGATAGGGACTACAGCTCCTAGAGTAAGATGAATCGAGTTATAGATTGAATGTCTTTGAGACCTACAGAGATGATTAATTAGAGATGATAGAGACGTACATATGATAGAGTAGAGATAGATAGAGTTTACAAGATGATAGTAGAGATGATAGAGATACAGATGATAGAGTGAGAGTTTGTCCAGAGACTACATCCGGGTAGAGTAGAGATGATTGAGACCTCACAGATGATAGAGTTAATGATGAGACTACTGATGATAGATTAGAGATGAGTATTCTTAGAGATGATAGAGACTACAGATGATTGGAGTAGAGATGATATGGACTAACAGATGATGAGGATTAGAGATGATGTAGTAGGATGATAGAGACTACAGATGATAGAAGAGAGCTTTAGAGTAGAGATGATAGAGACTGCAGATGATTAGAGTAGAGATGAATAGAGACTACAGATGATGAGTAGATGCTGAGATAGGAGACTACAGATGATAGAGTAGAGATGATAGAGACTAACATCAGATGATAGAGTAGAGGTGATTTTAGCGAACACCATAGAGACTACAGATGATAGAGTAGGATGATAGATCTAGAGATGATAGAGTAGAGATGCTTAGAGACTACAGATGATAGAGTAGGTGCTATAGAGTAGGAGATCATAGAGTTGAGAGATGAGAGACTACAGATGATAGAGTAGAGATGATAGAGAGACTACAGATGATAGAGTAGGAGATGATAGTGACTACAGGATGATAGAGTAGAGATGATAGAGTAGAGATGATAGAGACTACAGATGATAAGATCTACAGATGATATAGACTCCAGATGATAGAGACTACAGATGATAGAGACTACAGATGAAATAGAGACTATAGATGCAGAAGAGTAGGAGATGATAGAGTAGAGATGATAGAGTACAGATGAATAGAGTAGTGATTACAGAGACTATAGATGATAGAGTATAGGTGATATAGAGAAATAGAGACTACAGATGATAGAGTAGAGTCCATGATAGAGTAGAGATGATAGAGACTACAGATGATAGAGTAGAGATGATAGAGAGACTACAGATGATAGAGTAGAGATGATAGAACTACAGATGATGAGAGTAGAGATGATAGAGGACTACAGATGATAGAGTAGAGGTGATATAGAGATGATGACGACTACAGATGATATAGAGTAGAGATGATAGAGTAGAGAGATGATAGAGTAGAGATGATAGAGACTACAGATGGAGTATAGATGATAGAGACTAGAGATGATAGAGTATGAGATGGAGACTACAGATGATAGAGTAGAGATGATAGAGACTAAGATGATAGCTAGAGATGATAGAGACTACAGATGATAGAGTAGAGATGATAGAGAGACTACAGGATGATAAGAGTATAGAGTAGAGATGATAGAGACTACAGATGATAGAGACTACAGATGATAGAGACTACAGATGATAGAGTAGAGATGATAGAGACTACAGATGATAGAGTAGAGATGATAGAGATGATCTGATAGAGTAGAGATTGGAGTAGAGATGATAGAGACTACAGATATAGAGTAAGATGATAGAGTAAGAGATAGAGGCACTACAGATGATAGAGTAGAGAGATGATAGAGAGTAGAGATGATAGAGTAGAGATGATAGAGACTACAGATGATAGAGAGAGAAAGATGATAGAGATGATAGAGACAAACAGATGATAGAGACTAGATAGAGATGATAGAGTAGAGATGATAGACTACAGATGATGAGAGTAGAGATGATAGAGACTACAGATGATAGAGTAGAGATGATAGAGACTACAGATGATAGAGTAGAGATGATAGAGACTACAGATGATATAGATGATGATAGTAGAGGATGATAGAAGAGGAATAGAGAGTAGAGATGATAGAGTAGAGATGAAAGAGACTACAGATGATAGAGTAGAGATGATAGAGTAGAGATGACAGATGATAGAGTAGAGAATGATAGAGAGTAGAGATGATAGAGACTACAGATGATAGAGTAGAGATGATAGAGACTACAGATGATAGAGTAGAGACTATACAGATGATAGAGTAAGATGATAGAGTAGAGATGATAGGAGACTACAGATGATAGAGTAGAGATGATAGAGACTACAGATGATAGAGACTAGAGATGATAGAGACTACAGATGATAGAGTAGAGATGATAGAGACCAGAGATGATAGAGTAGAGATGATAGAGACTAGAGATGATAGAGACTACAGATGATAGAGTAGAGATGATAGAGACTACAGATGATAGAGACTACAGATGATAGAGTAGAGATGATAGAGACTAGAGATGATAGAGTAGAGATGATAGAGACTAGAGATGATAGAGTAGAGATGATAGAGACTAAAGATGATAGAGTAGAGATGATAGAGACTACAGATGATAGAGTAGAGATGATAGAGACTACAGATGATAGAGTAGAGATGATAGAGACTACAGATGATAGAGTAGAGATGATAGAGAGAGATGATAGAGTAGAGATGATAGAGTAGAGATGATGATAGAGAGTGATAGAGTAGAGATGATAGAGTAGAGATGATAGAGACTACAGATGATATAGTAGAGATGATAGAGTAGAGATGATAGAGTACAGATGATAGAGTAGAGATGATAGAGTAGAGATGATAGAGACTACAGATGATAGAGTAGAGATGATAGAGACTACAGATGATAGAGTAGAGATGATAGAGATAGAGATGATAGAGACTACAGATGATAGAGTAGAGATGATAGAGTAGAGATGATAGAGTAGAGATGATAGAGACTACAGATGATAGAGTAGAGATGATAGAGACTACAGATGATAGAGTAGAGATGATAGAGACTACAGATGATAGAGTAGAGATGATAGAGACTACAGATGATAGAGTAGAGATGATAGAGACTAGAGATGATAGAGACTACAGATGATAGAGTAGAGATGATAGAGTAGAGATGATAGAGAGAGATGATGATAGAGTACTACAATGATAGATTACAGATGATAGAGTAGAGATGATAGAGTACAGATGATAGAGTAGAGATGATAGAGACTACAGATGATAGAGTACAGATGATAGATAGAGATGATAGAGACTACAGATGATAGAGTAGAGATGATAGAGACTACAGATGATATAGTACTAGATGATAGAGTAGAGATGATAGAGTAGAGATATAGATGAGATGATAGAGACTACAGATGATAGAGTAGAGATGATAGAGACTACAGATGATAGAGTAGAGATGATAGAGACTACAGATGATAGAGTAGAGATGATAGAGACTACAGATGATAGAGTAGAGATGATAGAGTAGAGATGATAGAGTAGTGATATAGTAGAGATGATAGAGACTACAGATGATAGAGTAGATGATAGGAGAGTAACAGATGATATAGTAGAGATGATAGAGACTACAGATGATAGAGTAGAGATGATAGACTACAGATGATAGAGTAGAGATGATAGAGTAGAGATGATAGAGACTACAGATGATAGAGTAGAGATGATAGAGACTACAGATGATAGAGTAGAGATGATAGAGACTACAGATGATAGAGACTACAGATGATAGAGTAGAGATGATAGAGTAGAGATGATAGAGTAGAGATGATAGAGACTACAGATGATAGAGTAGTAGATGATGATAGAGTACAGATGATAGAGAGTACAGATGATAGAGACTACAGATGATATAGTAGAGATGATAGAGACCTACAGATGATAGAGTAGAGATGATAGAGACTACAGATGATAGAGTAGAGATGATAGAGTAGAGATGATAGAGTAGAGATGATAGAGTAGAGATGATAGAGACTACAGATGATAGAGTAGAGATGATAGAGACTACAGATGATAGAGTAGAGATGATAGAGTAGAGATGATAGAGTAGAGATGATAGAGTACAGATGATAGAGACTACAGATGATAGAGTAGAGATGATATAGAGATGATAGAGACTACAGATGATAGAGTAGGAATGATCCAAGATGGCGAAGTAGTAATGCAGTCCTGTTTTCTGTCGTGTGTCTGTAAAATAGCCTGTAAATACCTGTTTTTTGTATTTTTCGTACATATTTCCCCCTATCAGACTTTTCATCCTTCTACAAAAATATACTTTCCTGCAACCCGCCTCACTCAATGTGGACGGATTCTATTATTGTACTTACCTTTTATCTAGAATCTTAAATCTCCAGTTGAAAACTAGCTAGCCAGCTAACTAGCTACTTGCTATTAGCCACAGCTAGCGGTGTTTCACCACCCCAGATCATTGATTTTCTTCACTGACATTGATCACACGGATATTCGGCCAGTCTGACACAGCGGTATAGTCGACCCAGAACATATCAGTTTTTTCTTGGCCGGAATCACTGAGTTCACTGGACCTTTAACTCCGGATTCATCGCTAACAAGCTGGCTACAACAACAACAAAACGGACGCTTGTGGTCTGGCTAATCATCCCGAGCTAGGCCCATCTCCGCTATCTACCTCTCTATATCACCGGACGGGACACCTAGTGTTGACACGGAGCCCAGCCGATCCCTACACGACTGGTCTGCCCGACGAAATCGTCTGATGTGGTTACGACGTTAACCACGAAGATTCATCCATCTGCTAGCCCTGGCCCGTTAGCACCACGTTATCCGTGGCTTCTCACTCACTAAACTGAACTACTACTATGCTATTAGTCCACATCTAGCGGTGTTGCACCCAGAATATTGGATTTTTTTTCCGCGGTATAATTTTAATCACTGTACATTGATCACCGGATATTCGGCCAAGTCTGCACAGCGCGTTATTCGCCGCCAGAACATATCAGTTTTTCTCCGCCAGGAATCACTGAAATTTCACTGACCTTTAAACTCCCGGATTCATCGCTACCAGCTGGCTACAACAAAACGGACGTAGCACAACACGACGCTAGCCGTGTCCCTCATTACTTCACTAGCGCTTCACCACCGGAACGTAATGATCACTCAGCTATACAGCTGATATCTGCTTGACTGTCCTTTTTACGGTACTACATCTCCTGTTTTAATGTTAGCCTCAGCCCTCAAATACATGGTTAGTTTATTGTTGTTTCGGTTATTCTCTAATTGTACTATATCACTGTAGACCCCCAGCCTAGCTAAACCTGCCTTAGTTAGCTCTTTTGTCCCTCCGCCCATACACTCAGAGACCGACTCAATTGATGCCTCTAGAGATACTATCTCTTTCACTCAATACACGATTTTACCCAATCCGCTTTAGAGTTTACCTCCACTTTACCTCATATCCTTCCATATCCTGTCTGTAGCATAATGCCCTGAATCTTTTTCGATCCTACATTCCAACATTTGTATTCCTGTCCGGTGTCACATTACCTGCCCCTCTTCCCCCTTTATTCTATATCTGTACCCAAACGCACTAGAAGAATGCACCAGTGTGATGCTTAACAGCTCCTTTAGCGCCTCCTCCTGTATCTTATTCTCTACGTTGCCTCTGCCTTCTGTCTGTTGCCTCTGGTGATTGTAGAGGCTAACCCAGGGCTGGTACCCCCCAGTAATCACTCCTACTCCCCAGGAGCTATCATTTGATGGACTCATGTTTTTCCCCCCCCCCCTGTCGATCGCAAAGTCTTGGTTTCCTTGCCACATAATATCAGAGTCTACTTCTCTAAGTTTGAGTTATTCACTGCGTTAGCACACTCTGCCAAACCTGATGTTCTAGCAGTGTTCTGAATCCTGTCTCAGGAAGGCCACCAAAAATTCTGAAATTTCCATCCCCAACTTATAACATTTTCCGTCTATATAGAACTGCCAATGGGGTGGGAGTTGCAATCTACTGTAGAGATAGCCTGCAGAGCTCTATCATACTATCCGGTCTGTGCCAAAACAGTTTGAGCTTCTACTTCTAAAAATCCACCTTTCCAGAAATAGTCCTCCTCACTGTTGCCCGTCTTGCTACAGACCCCCCTCAGCCCCCAGCTGTGCCTGGACACCATATTGTGAATTGATTGCCCCCCATTTATCCTCTGAGTTTGTACTGCTGCTTGTGCCTAAATTGGGATATGCTTATATACCCCAGCCATCCTACAATCCAAGCTAGATGCCCTCAACCTCACGCAATATCAACGAACCTACCAGGTACAACCCCTAAATCCTTAAACATGGGTACCCTCATAGATATCATCTGACTAACATACCCTCTAAATACACTCAGCTGTCTTCACCAGGATCTCAGCGTCACTGCCTTATTGCCTGCGTCCGTAACGGGGTCTGCGGTTCAAAACGACCACCCCTCATCAGGGAAAAAAAAGGGTTGTCAAACGCGCCCCTAAAAACACTTTAGCGAGGAGGCCCTTTCCTAATTGACCTGCGGCCCAGGTATCCTGGATGGATTATAGATCTCATTCCGTCAGTAGAGGATGCCTGGTTGTTCCTTAAAGTAATTCCGTCCTCTCCTCAATCTTAAATAAACTGATGCCCCATTCAAAAAATACAGAACTAAGAACCGATATACCCCTGGTTCTCCCTCAGACTTGACTGCCCTTGACAGCACAAAAACATCCTGTGGCGTACAGCATTAGCATCAAATAGCCCCCGCGATATGACAACTTTTCAGGAGAAGTTAGAGAACAATATACACAAGCAGTCAGGAAGCAAAGCTAAACTTTCTCAACAGAAAATTTGCATCCTGTAGCACTAACTCAAAAGGTTTTTGGGACACTGGTAAAGTCCATGGAAATAAGAGCATTCCTCCCAGCTGCCCACTGCACTGAGGCTAGGAAACACTATCACCACCGATAAATCCTTACAATATCCGAGAATTTCAACAAGCATTTGCTACAGCTGGCCATGCTTTCCATCTGGCTACCACTAACCCGGAAACCAACTCTGCACCCTCTGCTGCAACTTGCCCATGCCCCCCCCGCTTCTCCTTCACACAAATTCAGACAGCTGATGTTTTGAAAGCGCTGCAAAATCTGGACCCCTACAAAATCAAGCTGGGCCGAGACAATCTGGACCCTTTCTCTTTCTAAAACTAGTCCGCCGAAATTGTCCGCAAACCCCTATTGAACTAGTCTGTTCAAAACTCTCTTTCATAACGTCTGAGATCCCCAGAGGATTGGAAAGCTGCCCGCGGGTCATCCCCCTCTTCAAAGGGGTGACACTCTAGATCCAAACTGCTACAGACCTATAGTCCATCCTGCCCTGCCTTTCGAAGTTTCGAAAGCCAAGTTAACAACACGATCATCGACCATTTCGAATACACCGTACTTATCCGCTATGCAAATCCGGTTTCCGAGGCTGGTCAACGGGTGCAACTTCAGCCACGCTCCAGGTCCTAAACGATATTTAACCACGATTGATAATAGACAGTACTGTGGGCAGCCGTCTTCATCGACCTGGCCAGGCTTTCGACTCTGTCAACCACCGCATTCTTATTGCAGACTAAATAGCCTTGGTTTTCTCAAATGACTGGCCTCGCCTGGTTCACCAACTACTTTCTCAGATAGAGTTCAGTGTGTCAAATCGGAGGGCCTGTTGTCTGGACCTAATCTTGGCAGTTCTCTATGGGGGTGCCACAGGGTTCAATTCTTGGGCCGACACTTTTCTCCGTGTATATCAATGATGTCGCTCTTGCTGCCTGGGGACTATTCAGATCAACCTCTACGCAGACGACGACACCCATTTTGTATACATCTGGCCCTTCATTGGACACTGTGTTACAAACCTCCAAACGAGCTTCAATGCCATACAAACAATCCTTCAGTAGCCTTCAACTGCTCTTAAACACTAGTAAAACTAAAATGCATGCTTTTCAATCGAACGCTGCTAGACACCGCCCACCCGAACTAGAATCACCACTCTCAACGGGTCTGACCTAGAGTATGTGGACAACTACAAATATCTAGGTGTCTGGTTAGACTGTAAACTCAACTTCCGAACTCACAATAAAGAATCTTCCAATCCAAAGTTAAAATCTAGATCGGCTTCCTATTTCGCAACAAGCCTCCTTCACTCAAGGCTGCCCAACATCAGGCCTCGTAAAACTGACTATCCTACCGATCCTTGACTTCGCGATGTAATTTACAAAATAGCCTCCAACACTCTACTCAGCAAATTGGTGTAGTCTATCACAGTGCCATCCGTTTTTGTCTCCAAAGCCCCATACACTACCCACCACTGTGACCTGTATGCTCTGTTGGGCTGGTCCTCACTACATGTTCGTCAAAAACCCACTGGCTCCAGGCCATCTATAAATCACTGCTAGGCAACTCCCTCGCATTATCTTAGCTCATATGTCACCATAGCAGCACCACCCGTAGTCCTGCGCCTCAGCAGGTATATCTCCACTGGTCATTCCCAAAGCCAAACCGTCCTTTGGCCGCCATTCCCTTCCAGTTCTCTGCTGCCAATGACTGGAACGAATTGCAAAAATCTCTGAAGCTGGAGACTCGTTATCTCCCTCAATAACTTTTAAAGATCAGTTGTCAGAGCACTTACCAATAACACTGCACCTGTACACACGCCATCTAAATAGCCCACCCAACTACCTCATCCCCTATATTGTTATTTATTTGGCTCGGGGGCAGCTTTTGCACCCAGTATCTCTATTTGCACATCTCTCTTGACATCTAGCATTCCAGTGTTAATACTATTGTAAGTTATTACTGCACTATAGCCTATTTATTTGCCTTACCCTCCATAACTTGCTACATTTGCACACACTGTATTATATTTTTTCTGTTGTATTTCTGACTTTATGTTTTTTTTACCCCATATGTAACTCTGTGTTGTTTTAATTGCACTACTTTGCTTTATCTTGGCCAGAGTCGCAGTTGTAAATGAGAACCTGTTTCTCAACTGGCTTACCTGGTAAATAAAGGTGAAATAAAAAAATAATAAAAAAAAATAGAGTAGAGATGATAGAGACTACAGATGATAGAGTAGAGATGAGAGAGACTACAGATGATAGAGTAGAGATGATAGAGACTACAGATGATAGAGTAGAGATGATGAGTAGAGATGATATGAGACTAACAGATGATAGAGTAGAGATGATAGAGGACTACAGATGATAGAGTAGAGAATGATAGAGACTACAGATGATAGAGTAGAGATGATAGAGTAGAGATGATAGAGACTACAGATGATATAGAGTAGAGATGATAGGAGACTACAGATGATAGAGTTAGAGATGATAGAGACTAACAGATGATAGAGTAGAGATGATAGAGTAGAGATGATAGAGACTACAGTATGATAGAGGTAGAGATGATAGAGTAGAGATGATAGAGTAGAGATGATAGAGTAGAGATGAGATTAGAGACTACAGATGATAGAGTAGAGAGAATGATAGAGACTACATATGATAGAGTAGAGATGATAAATACTACAGGATGATAGAGTAGAGATGATAGAGTAGAGATGATAGAGACTATCAAGATGATAGAGTAGAGATGATAGAGTAGAGATGATTAGAGACTACAGATGATAGAGTAGAGATGAGAGTAGAGATGATAGAGTAGAGATGATAGAGACCTACAGATGATAGAGTAGAGATGATAGAGACTACAGATGATAGAGTAGAGATGATAGAGTAGAGATGATAGAGACTACAGATGATAGAGACTACAGATGATAGAGTAAGAGATGATAGAGACTACAGATGATAGAGTAGAGATATAGAGTAGAGATGATAGAGACTATAGATGATAGTAGTAGAGATGATAGAGTAGAGATGATAGAGAATACAGAGTATAGCAGTGACGCTGATAGAGTAGAGATTATAGAGACTACAGTGATTAGAGTAGAGATGATAGAGCCTAGTACAGATGATAGAGTAGAGATGATAGAGTAGAGATGATAGAGACTAAAGATGATAGAGTAGAGAGTATCGAAGTAGAGATGATAGAGTAGAGATGATAGAGTAGAGATGATAGAGGTAATTGATAGAAGTACTAGCTGCTGTAGTCAGGGAGTAGAGATGACTATATCCTTGACCGTTGACTTTGTGTGTAATGGTCCTTCGTAGATAGTCTCCATGGGATATCTGGAGCAGTTCTCAGCTAAAACTCTGATATCAGAGCAGCTGACACAGACGCCACCTGTCCTGGCCATCAGCATGCAGTCACACAACAAAAGACATAACATACAGCGCGATGCGGGAAAGATATTCAGACCCTTTGACTTTTCCAAATGTTGGTTACGGTTACAGCCTTATTCTAAAATTGCTTTAGTTTAAAACTAGTTTTGTCATCAATCTACCACACAAATCCATAAATGCCAAAGCAGAAACAGGTTATCATTTTTGCAAATGTAAAATAAATAAAACAGAAATACAACATTACATAAGTATTCAGCGACTTCACTAAGTACTGTGTTGAAGCAACTTTTGCAGCGATTTACAGCCTCGACTCTCTTGGGTGTGACGCCTACAAGCTTGGCACACATGTATTTGGGAGTTCCTCCGCATTCTCTCTGCATATCCTCTCAAAGCTCTGTCAGGTTGGATGGGCGAGCGTCGTTTGCACAGCTATTCTCAGGTCTCTCCTGAGATGTTCGATTGGGTTCAAGTCTGTTCTTGCTGGGCACCTCAAGGACATTCGGAGACTTCATAATAATAATAAATTAATATGCCAGTTAGCAGACGCTTTTATCCAACGCGAATTCCAGTATTGCGTGGCATACATTTTTTTGTGTAGGGGTGGTCCCTGGTATCGAACCACTAACATTGCGTTACAAGCGCCGGGTGCTCTACTACCAGATGAGCTACAGAAGGACCGTCCCGAAGCCACTCCTGCAGTTAGTCTCCGGCTGTACGTGCTTAGGGTTCGTTTGTTCGTTTGGAAGTGCGAACCTTCGCCCAAGTCTGAGGTCATGAGCACGTGGTGAGCAGTTTTCCATCAAGGATCTTTCTGTACTTTGCTCTTCCGTTCATCACCTTTCCCTAGATTCCTGACTTTAGTCTCCCAGTCCTCTGCCGCTGAAAAATATACCACAGCATAGATGCTGCCACCATACATGCTCACCGGTAGGGATGGGGGCCAGGTGGTCTCTCCAGATGTGGAGCTTGGCATTCAGGCTCTAAGAGTTCAATCTTGGTTTCATCAGACAGAGAATTTAGTTGTCTCCATGATGCGGTGAGAGTCCTGTAGGTGCTTTTCCGGCAAACTCCAAAGTGGGCTGCCATGTGCCTTTTACTGAGGAGTGGCTTCCGTCTGGCCACTCTACCAATAAAAGGCCTGATTTGGTGGAGTTGCTGCAGAGATGGTTGTCCTTCTAGAAGGTTCTCCCTAATCCACAGAGAGGACTCTGAGCTCTGTTTCAGAGTGGACCATCGGGCTCTCTGGCCCACCTCCCCTGACCAAAGTCCATTCTCCCCCAATTGCTCAGTTTGGCCGTGGCGGGGGAGGGCAGCCAGCTTAGTAGGAAGAGTCTTGTTGGTTTCACAAAAGTCCTTCCATTTAGAAATGATGGAGGCCAATGTGTTCTTGGGGACCTTCAATGCCTGCAGACATTTTTTGTGGTACCGGTCCCCAGATCTGTGCCTAGTTTCGACCACACATCCTGTCCTCTGATACCTCGACGGACAATTCCTTCGACCTCATGGCTTGGGTGATGCTCTGCCATCATTGTCCAACTGTGGGACCTTGTATAGACAGGTTGCTGTGCCTTTCCAAAGTCATGTCACAATCAATTTGAATTTTACCACCGTGGGACTCCAAATCAAGTTGTGAGAAACACAATCTCAATGTCAATTGATCCATGGGAACATGATGCACTTGACTCAATTTCAGTCTCATAGCCAGGGTCTGAATAATTACGTAAATAAGCGTCATCTATGATACTTTCCCGGATGCACTGTACATTATAGAGGTTGGAGCAGGGAAGAACTATTACACCCATGTCGAGGTTAGAGAGGTTTGAGCAGGAAACTTGCTACCATACATATAGAGGTGGAAGAAGGGACTGTTACATACCTGCTAGACAAGGTTGGGAGCAGGGGACTGTTACCATACAATATAGACGGCTTTTGGAAGCAGGGGACTGTTACGATACATGTTTTTTATAGAGGTGGTAAGCTGGGAACGGTTCATCAATTATAGAGGTAGCGAGCAGGGACTGTTACATACATATAGAGGTTGGAGCAGGGACTGTTACATACATATAGATGTAGGAGCAGGGGACTGTTACATTACATGTAGAGGTTTGGAATGCAGGGACTGTTACATACATATAGACGGTTGGATGCACGGGAACTTGTTACATACATGTAGAGTTGGAGCAGTGGGGACTGTTAAATACATATAGAGGTTGGAGCAGGGAGACTGGTACTACATAATACGACGGTAGGAAGAGGTTGGGGAGCAGGGGACTGTTACATACATGTAGAGGTGGGAGCAGGGGGGACTGTTACATACATGTAAGAGGTTTGGAGCAGGGGACTGTTTACATACATTATAGAGGTTGGAGCAGGGGACTGTTTACATATCATGTAGAAGGTATGATAAGAGGTTGGGCGGCAGGGGACTTGTCACACTGGGTTAAAGTGTCTTGCTCAAAAGGGCACAACGGTCCTTCAATGGCATCTAGGATTAGATACCAGCAACCATCCGGTTGCCAGCTCAGACACGGTTGCTAGGCCACCTGCCGCCCACTAGGGTAGGAGTTAGCGGTTAAAAGGGATAGTTGTTTAGATGTTAGGTAAGTAGAACAAATGGGCTTGATTGGGCAAAAATCTCTAACTATCATTTTACAAAAATTACATTTTAGTCATTTAGGCAGACGCTCTTATCCAAGAGCGACTTACAGTTAGTGAATTACACATATTTTTTTATACTGGCCCCCCGTCGGAATTGAACCCACAACCATGCGTTGCAAACGGCCATGCTCTATCAAGTGAGGTTCATCCCTGCAGGACATTCCCTCCCCTAACCCTGGAAAACGACGTCTTTGGGCCGTTCGTGCGCCGAACGATGAGTCCGCACACGGTCGCGGGCATAGTGCGAAGAGCCTGGATTCGACGCAGGACCTCTAGTGGCCTCAGAGCCTTAACGGTTGGGGGTTAGACACGCCTTACCCCGTATCTTTGGAAGTAGGGACATTCCCCAAGGTGTAGAATAGGAAGACAAGGACTCTAAAGATGGACACCTGGTCCGTCAGGGGTGAAGGTGAAGGATTCTACCATGGCAAGCCAGCAGAGACGCATGAAGTCCCTCCTGGTCACTCTTCTGCTATCCCAGCAATCCCCTCCTGGACCACGGACCTTGAGGACCTCACTCTCCTGTGTGTGTGATGTGTGTGTGTGCTGTGTGTGAGTGGTGTGGTGTGTGTATGTGTGTCGGTGTGTGTGTGTGTGTGTGTGGTTGGGTGGTGTGTGTGATGAGTGTTGTTTGTTGTGGGTGTGTGAGTGGTGTTGTGTGTAGTGCGTATTGAGGGGGTGTGTGGGTGTGTGTGGTGTGAAGTGTGGTGTGTGTGTGGTGAGTGTGTGTGAGTGTGTGTGTTGTGTGTGTGTGTTCGTTGGTGTGTGAGTGGAGTGTGGAGTGGTCGTGTGTGTGTGTGTGTGTTGTGTGGGTCAGTGTGTGTGTGTGTGGTGGTGTTATGTGGGTGTGTGTGAGTGTGTGTGTGTGTGGTGAGTGTGTGTGTTGGTGTGAGTGTGGGTGGGGTGTGGTGTGGTGAGTGTGAGTGTTTGTGGGGGTGTTGTGTGTGTGTGTGTGTTGTGTTTGTGTTGTGTGTGTGTTTTGTGGGCTGTGTTTGTGTGAGTTTGTTTGGAGAGTCTGAGTGTGTGTGATGGTGTGTGAGTGTGTGTGTGGTGTGTTGTACTCTGTGTTGTGTGGTGTGTGTTGTGGTGTGGAGTGTGGGTGAGATGTGTGATGAGTGTATATGTGGCTGTGGGTGATTGTGGTGTGTTGTGTGTGTGTGTGAGTGTGGAGTGTGTTCTGTGTGGAGTGTGTGTGGTGTGTGTGTGTTGTGTGTGTTTGTATGTGGTGTGATGTGTGTGTGTGGTGGGTGTGTTGTGTGTGTGTGTGAGTGGTGTGTGAGAGTGTGTTGTGTGTGTGTGTGGTTGGAATCTTTCCTTTGTGTGAATTGTGTGGTGTAAGGTGTTGTGTACGAGTGTGGTGCGTGTGTGTGTGTGTTTTTGTTGGTGTGTGTGAGTGTCTTATGTACAATGTGTGTTGTGAGTGAGTTATAGTGTTTGTTGGGGGGTGTGGGTGTTGTGTGTGTGTGTGTGTGTGTCTTGTGTGAGAGGTATGTGTAGTCGTGAGGTGTTGTGAGTGTGTGGTGTGTGTGTGTGTGTGTGTGAGTGTGTGTGTGACAGGGAGTGTGAGTGTGTTTTGTGAGTGTGTGGTGTGTGTGTGGGTGTTATTTCAGTGGTGTGTGAGTGTGAGTGCTGGGCAGATGTGTCCTGTGGGTGTCTGGGTGGGTGAATGTGTGGCCTGGTTTTGGTGTGTGTGTGTTTTTTGTGTGTGTATAGTGTGTTCTGTGTGTGTTGTGTGTGTGTGTGTGTAAACGGGAGTGGTGTGTGTGTTTGAGTGTGTGTGTAGTGATTTTGTGTGAGTTAGTGTGTGTGTGTGTTTGTATGGTGTGTGTTGTGTGTGTGTGGTGTGTGTGTGTGTGATTGTTTTTAGTGTGTGTGTGTGTGTGTGTGTGAGTGTGTTTGTGTGGTGTGTGTGTTGTGTTTTTTTGTTTGTGTTGTGAGTGAGTTTGATCTGTTTGTGTGCGTTGGTGTGGGATGTGTGTGTGAGTGGTGTAGTGTGTGTTGTGTTGGTTGTTGTGGGTTGTTTTCTGTGAGTGTTGTGGTGTGTGCGAGTTTTGTGTTGGTGTGGTGGTGAGGTGTGCTGTGTGTGTTGGTGTGTGATTTTTGTTGGTTGAGTGTGTGTGTGTGTGCAGGTGTTGTGTGTTATGTAGTTGTGTGTGAGTGTGTGTGTTGTTGGTGGTGGGTGTGTGTGAAGTGTGTGGTGTGTGTGTGTTGTGTGTGTGGGTTATTGTAGTGTGTGTGTGTGTGTGTGTGTGAGTGAGATGTAGTTGAGTGTGTGAGTGTGAGTGTGTGTGTGTACCTGGTTCAGGTAAATAGTAAAGTTTCAGCGTCCTGCAGGTAGGAAGCGCCTGTATCTGTTGGAGGGGTGACCTGAAGACAGCATCTCATAGACGCAATGATAATGAAAAAGTCCTTCTCATCTTGCCTAGGGACACATTCCATTTCAACAGCAGTATGTCACATGGACCCATCCAGAGCCGTCGTGTCACATCGTGAACTGTGTGAAGACTCAGTGTGTTGTGTTTTTGCGTCTCACTGAATACTATCTATACGGGACTGTTCCAGCAGAGATACTGAGAGGCTTATGGCACAGCTGATCACAACCCCTGGAGCTTAACACACACACACACACACCGCGACGGGGGGATCACACCCCTGGAGTAAACACACACAACACACCACCGCTGATCACGAACCCCCTGGAGTTAACACACACACACATACACCGCGTGATCCACACCCCTGGAGTTAACACCACACACACACACCGCTGATCTTACAACCCTGGAGTTAAACACACACCACACCACACACCGCTGATCACACCCCTGGAAGTTAACACACACACACACACACACCGCCGATCACACAACTGGAGTGTAACACACACACACACACACATCCGCTGATCGACACCCCGGAGTAACACACACACACACACCGCTGATAACACCCTAGAGTTAACACACAACGACAACATCACGCTGATCACACCCTTCGGAGTACAACACACACACACAACACACCGCTGATTACACCTCTAGAGTTAACACACACCACACACACCGATGATCACACCCCTAGAGTAACACACACACAACACACCGCTGATCACACCCCTAGAGTTTAACCCACACACACACACACCAGCAACTGATCACACCCATAAGAGTTAATAACACACGGATAACACCCCTAGAGGTTAAATCAAACACCCCCACAACCCACCCCCAACCCTCCCCCACACAGTCACCACCCACCCCCCCCCCCCCCCCAAACCCCCCCCACCACACCCCACCCTAGAGGCTAACAACAAGCCCTCCTCCCCCCCTAGAGTTAACACCCCCACCCCTGATCCACAGCCCTCGATGGTGGAACAACCTATCCCCCTAATGTCCAGGATCAGCGCGAGTCCTTACCCAGACCATAGTGACCGGATAAAAAAAAGGTAAAAACCATAGTAAGAACAACAGGTATAAGAGGCCATAGACCAGCGGAGAGAGGGTGATTAGTTCAGTAATCATACTCACTGTTCCAGATAGATCTATATATACACGCTCATAAATCACTCCTCCAGAGAGCATATAGATCTATATACACCAGATCCATTACTCCCACTCCTCCAGATCGATCTATATACGCAACAGATCATCCTCACTGTTCAAGATAGATCTATTATACACCCAGATCATACTCACTTCCTCAAGAGAGATTATATACTATATAGCACACCAGATCATACTCACTCTCAGAGAGAGATAAATCTATATACAACCGGTCATACTCACTCATCCAGAAGATATATATCTCTATACACCAGAATCATATCACCCTTCCAGAGTTATGAATATTATACACCAGCTATACACTCTCTCTAGAAGATCTCAAGTATTTAAGACGCGACTGGAGTGTCGTTGCGAACTGTTTTGGCACTTTCCTAAATGATCCCAGAAGACGGAAGCCGCCTCAAGTAGTCTGGAACGGTATAAAAAAAAACATCTAAGGAAATAATACCAGCAGGAGAACATGCAGAAGGGTAGCTAGCTGCTTTCAGAACAAGCAGTAGACACTGACGGGGAAAGGTTAGCTAGAAACACCGCAGGTTAGAACATGCAGACGGGGGAGCTAGCGCTTTCAGAACAAGAGGTAAAATGCAGACGGGGTAGCTAG
>JAGTTL010000709.1:0-29364 GCA_036851935.1 Coregonus suidteri | reverse complement strand
ATTTGACAGCTCTAACACAGTTCCACCTCTAGTTGACAGCTCTAACACAGTTCCCACCCTGTCTAGTTGACAGCTCTAACACAGTTCCACCTCTAGTTGACAGCTCTAACACAGTTCCACCTCTAGTTGACAGCTCTAACACAGTTCCACCTCTAGTTGACAGCTCTAACACAGTTCCACCTCTAGTTGACAGCTCTAACACAGTTCCACCTCTAGTTGACAGCTCTAACACAGTTCCACCTCTAGTTGACAGCTCTAACACAGTTCCACCTCTAGTTGACAGCTCTAACACAGTTCCACCTCCTAGTTGACAGCTCTAACACAGTTCCACCTCTAGTTGACAGCTCTAACACAGTTCCACCTCTAGTTGACAGCTCTAACACAGTTCCACTCTAGTTGACAGCTCTAACACAGTTCCACCTCTAGTTGACAGCTCTAACACAGTTTCCACCTCTAGTTGACAGCTCTAACACAGTTCCACCTCTAGTTGACAGCTCTAACACAGTTCCACCTCTAGTTGACAGCTCTAACACAGTTCCACCTCTAGTTGACAGCTCTAACACAGTTCCACCTCTAGTTGACAGCTCTAACACAGTTCCACTCCTAGTTGACAGCTCTAACACAGTTCCACCTCTAGTTGACAGCTCTAACACAGTTCCACCTCTAGTGTTGACAGCTCTAACACAGTTCCACCTCTAGTTGACAGCTCTAACACAGTTCCACCCTAGTTGACAGCTCTAACACAGTTCCACCTCTAGTTGACAGCTCTAACACAGTTCCACTCTCTAGTTGACAGCTCTAACACAGTTCCACCTCTAGTTGACAGCTCTAACACAGTTCCACCTCTAGTTGACAGCTCTAACACAGTTCCACCCTAGTTGACAGCTCTAACACAGTTCCACCTCTAGTTGACAGCTCTAACACAGTTCCACCTCTAGTTGACAGCTCCACACCTCTAGTTGACAGCACACAGTTCCACCTCTAGTTGACAGCTCTAACACAGTTCCACCTCTAGTTGACAGCTCTAACACAGTTCCACCTCTAGTTGACAGCTCTAACACAGTTCCACCTCTAGTGACAGCTAGTTGACACCTCTAGTTGACAGCTCTAACACCACAGTTCCACTCCTCTAGTTGACAGCTCTAACACAGTTCCACCTCTAGTTGACAGCTCTAAACACAGTTCCACCTCCTAGTTGACAGCTCTAACACAGTTCCACCTCTAGTTGACAGCTCTAACACAGTTCCACCTCTAGTTGACTAGTTCTAGTTGACAGCTCTAACACAGTTCCACTCCTAGTTGACAGCTCTAACACAGTTCCACCTCTAGTTGACAGCTCTAACACAGTTCCACCTCTAGTTGACAGCTCTAACACAGTTCACTCTAGTTGACAGCTCTAACACAGGTCCACCTCTAGTTGACAGCTCTAACACACAGTTCCACTCCACTCTAGTTGACAGCTCTAACACAGTTCCACCTCTAGTTGACAGCTCTAACACAGTTCCACTCCTAGTTGACAGCTCTAACACAGTTCCACCTCTAGTTGACAGCTCTAACACAGTTCCACTCCTAGTTGACAGCTCTAACACAGTTCCACCTCTAGTTGACAGCTCTAACACAGTTCCACTCCTAGTTGACAGCTCTAACACAGTTCCACCTCTAGTTGACAGCTCTAACACAGTTCCACCTCTAGTTGACAGCTCTAACACAGTTCCACCTCTAGTTGACAGCTCTAACACAGTTCCACTCCTAGTTGACAGCTCTAACACAGTTCCACCTCTAGTTGACAGCTCTAACACAGTTCCACCTCTAGTTGACAGCTCTAACACAGTTCCACCTCTAGTTGACACTCTAACTTCCACTCCTAGTTGACAGCTCTAACACAGTTCCACTCCTAGTTGACAGCTCTAACACAGTTCCACCTCTAGTTGACAGCTCTAACACAGTTCCACCTCTAGTTGACAGCTCTAACACAGTTCCACCTCTAGTTGACAGCTCTAACACAGTTCCACTCCTAGTTGACAGCTCTAACACACAGTTCCAACCTCTAGTTGACAGCTCTAACACAGTTCCACCCTCTAGTTGACAGCTCTAACACAGTTCCACCTCTAGTTGACAGCTCTAACACAGTTCCACCTCTAGTTGACAGCTCTAACACAGTTCCCTCTAGTTGACAGCTCTAGTTGACAGCTCTAACACAGTTCCACTCTAGTTAACACAGACAGCAGCTCTAACACAGTTCCACCTCTAGTTGACAGCTCTAACACAGTTCCACCTCTAGTTGACAGCTCTAACACAGTTCCACCTCTAGTTGACAGCTCTAACACAGTTCCACCTCTAGTTGACAGCTCTAACACAGTTCCACCTCCTAGTTGACAGCTCTAACACAGTTCCACCTCTAGTTGACAGCTCTAACACAGTTCCACCTCTAGTTGACAGCTCTAACACAGTTCAGTTGACAGCTCTAACACAGTTCCACTAGTTGACAGCTCTAACACAGTTCCACCTCTAGTTGACAGCTCTAACACAGTTGACAGCTCTAACACAGTTCCTAGTTTGACAGCTCTAACACAGTTCCACCCTAGTTGACAGCTCTAACACAGTTCCACTCCTAGTTGACAGCTCTAACACAGTTCAGTTCCAGTTTCCACCTCTAGTTGACAGCTCTAACACAGTTCCACCTCTAGTTTGACAGCTCTAACACAGTTCCACTCTAGTTGACAGCTCTAACACAGTTCCACCTCTAGTTGACAGCTCTAACACAGTTCCACTCCTAGTTGACAGCTCTAACACAGTTCCACCTCTAGTTGACAGCTCTCACAGTTCCACTCTAGTGACAGCTCTAACACAGTTCCCACCTCTAGTTGACAGCTCTAACACAGTTCCACCTCTAGTTGACAGCTAGTAGTTGACAGCTCTAACACAGTTCCACCTCTAGTTGACAGCTCTAACAGTTCCACTCCTAGTTCTCTAACACAGTTCCACTCTAGTTGACAGCTCTAACACATTCCACCTCTAGTTGACAGCTCTAACACAGTTCCACCTCTAGTTGACAGCTCTAACACAGTTCCACCTCTAGTTGACAGCTCTAACACAGTTCCACTCCTAGTTGACAGCTCTAACACAGTTCCACCTCTAGTTGACAGCTCTAACACAGTTCCACCTCTAGTTGACAGCTCTAACACAGTTCCACCTCTAGTTGACAGCTCTAACACAGTTCCACCTCTAGTTGACAGCTCTAACACAGTTCCACCTCTAGTTGACAGCTCTAACACAGTTCCACACAGTTCCACCTCTAGTTGACAGCTCTAACACAGTTCCACCTCTAGTTGACAGCTCTAACACAGTTCCACCTCTAGTTGACAGCTTAACAGTTCTCCTAACACAGCTCTAACACAGTTCCACCTCTAGTTGACAGCTCTAACACAGTTCCACCTCTAGTTGACAGCTCTAACACAGTTCCACCTCTAGTTGACAGCTCTAACACAGTTCCACCTCTAGTTGACAGCTCTAACACAGTTCCACCTCTAGTTGACAGCTCTAACACAGTTCCACCTCTAGTAGTTGACACACAGCTCTTGACAGCTCTACACAGTTCCACTCTCTAGTTGACAGCTCTAACACAGTTCCACCTCTAGTTGACAGCTCTAACACAACAGTTGACAGCTCTAACACAGTTCCACCTCTAGTTGACAGCTCTAACACAGTTCCACCTCTAGTTGACAGCTCTAACACAGTTCCACCACTCTAACACAGTTCCACCCCTAGTTTGACAGCTCTAACACAGTTCCACTCCTAGTTGACAGCTCTAACACAGTTCCACCTCTAGTTGACAGCTCTAACACAGTTCCACCTCTAGTTGACAGCTCTAACACAGTTCCACTCCTAGTTGACAGCTCTAACACAGTTCCACTCTAGTTGACAGCTCTAACACAGTTCCACCTCTAGTTGACAGCTCTAACACAGTTCCACCTCTAGTTGACAGCTCTAACACAGTTCCACCTCTAGTTGACAGCTCTAACACAGTTCCACCTCTAGTTGACAGCTCTAACACAGTTCCACCTCTAGTTGACAGCTCTAACACAGTTCCACTCCTAGTTGACAGCTCTAACACAGTTCCACTCCTAGTTGACAGCTCTAACACAGTTCCACCTCTAGTTGACAGCTCTAACACAGTTCCACCTCTAGTTGACAGCTCTAACACAGTTCCACCTCTAGTTGACAGCTCTAACACAGTTCCACCTCTAGTTGACAGCTCTAACACAGTTCCACTCCTAGTTGACAGCTCTAACACAGTTCCACTCCTAGTTGACAGCTCTAACACAGTTCCACCTCTAGTTGACAGCTCTAACACAGTTCCACCTCTAGTTGACAGCTCTAACACAGTTCCACTCTTAGTTGACAGCTCTAACACAGTTCCACCTCTAGTTGACAGCTCTAACACAGTTCCACTCCTAGTTGACAGCTCTAACACAGTTCCACTCCTAGTTGACAGCTCTAACACAGTTCCACCTCTAGTTGACAGCTCTAACACAGTTCCACTCCTAGTTGACAGCTCTAACACAGTTCCTAGTTGACCACACAGTTCTCTAGTTGACAGCTCTAACACAGTTCCACCTCTAGTTGACAGCTCTAACACAGTTTCCACCTCTAGTTGACAGCTCTAACACAGTTCCACTCCCTAGTTGACCTCTAACACAGTTCCACTCCTAGTTGACAGCTCTAACACAGTTCCACTCCTAGTTGACAGCTCTAACACAGTTTCTCTAGTTGACAGCTCTAACACAGTTCACTCCTAGTTGACAGCTCTAACACAGTTAGACAGCTCTATGTAGATGTCGGCTAAAGATAATCTGATTGAATAGACACCTTCCAATCATGTGTGCAAACATTTTACTTATGGGTGGCCCCGGGAATCAAACCCACGATCCTGACGTTGCAAGCGCCATGCTCTATTGTACACCTACCAGTCCAGAGATCTCTGGTTCAGAGGTGAAGCAGTTTGATTTATTGAATATGAGCTGCAGCGTAAACCAACTTGCACATAACATTCTGAAAACCATATGTTTCTTAGAGCTTGGTGAGAGTGGGGTTGTCCTATGGTTATTTGCATACAACCTTCCCACAACATTCTGGGAATGGTGCAGGATAACCAGCTAGAACATAACGTTCTTAGGTGGGAATTTCAGTCCTTCAGCAAAACGTTTACATGGTTCTATTTAAAGTCATCTTCTCAGAACATTAAGAAAACATTCCATAAAAAACACCAGAAAACATTAGTAACGTTCAAAGAACGTTCTAAGAATGTTATTTAAAAACAAATACATTCCGTTCTCAGTGTCAACAAAACTCTCTCTATTCTCTATCTTGTTAAGTGTTTTCAGGTGTGTTGGTGTCACGCTCGTCGTATACAGAGGACCAAGGCGCAGCGTTATTTGCGAACATATTTTATTAATTTGAATGATAACACGAACAAAAACAACAAACGATAACGTGACGTCCAAAGGTGCAAAAACACAAACCTACACCGGAACAAGATCCCACAAACACTGTGGGAAAAACTGGCTGCTTTAAGTATGGTTCCCAATCAGAGACAACAAGCAACAGCTGATACACGTTGCCTCTGATTGAGAACCACACTGGCCAACATAGAAATACTAAACTAGAATGAAAAACAAATGAAAACTCACACCCTGGCTCAACATACTAGAGTCCCCAGAGCCAGGGCGTGACAGTACCCCCCCCAAAGGCGCGGACTCCGACCGCGCCAACCAAACACCACAGGGGAGGGACCGGGTGGGCACTCCGCCTTGACGGCGGATCCGGCTCCGGGCATGATCCCCACTCCCTCTCTAACCCCCCAAAGTACCCCTGGTCCGGTCTGGCCCTGCTGACCGGAGCTGGACTGCACACTGGTGGAGCGGATTGCTCTAGCTCCGGCGTGAAGCAGCTGACCCGTGCCGAACCAGGCACCGGTGGAACAGGCACGGGCTGTGCCGGACTGACGACGCACACCACTGGCTTGGTGTGGGGAGCAGGAACGGGCCGAGCCGGGCTGACGAAACGCACCCCTGACTTGGTGCGGGGAGCAGGAGTGGGCCGGACCGGGCTGATGAAGTGCACCACTGACTTGGTGCGGGGAGCAGGAACGGGCCGGACCGGGCTGACGAAGCGCACCACTGACTTGGTGCGGGGAGCAGGAGCGGGCCGGACCGGGCTG
The DNA here is from genome assembly GCA_036851935.1 of Coregonus suidteri. NCBI lineage: Eukaryota > Metazoa > Chordata > Actinopteri > Salmoniformes > Salmonidae > Coregonus > Coregonus suidteri. The sequence continues at coordinate 23,144 of JAGTTL010000709.1, read as the reverse complement.
ACGAAGCGCACCACTGACTTGGTGCGGGGAGCAGGAACGGGCCGGACCGGGCTGACGAAACGCACCACTGACTTGGTGCGGGGAGCAGGGAGCAGGAACGGGCCGGACCGGGCTGACGTGTCTCTCCTCCCCGTGGACCAGAGGCCTCCATATCTCTCGCCAGACTCTCACCCCACTGCTCCAAAGTCCAACCTCTCTGCTCTTCACTTGGCTTGGCCCAGTCGAGACTCTTACTCCACTGCTCCAAAGTCCAACCTTTCTGCTCTTCACTTGGCTTGGCCCAGTCGAGGTTGCAAAGGCGATCCGCTAGAGATTCCCCTGGCGATGGCTCCTGGACACGCTGCTTGGTCCAGTTTTGGTGGGATCTTCTGTCACGCTCGTCGTATACAGAGGACCAAGGCGCAGCGTTATTTGCGAACATATTTTATTAATTTGAATGATAACACGAACAAAAACAACAAACGATAACGTGACGTCCAAAGGTGCAAAACACAAACCTACACCGGAACAAGATCCCACAAACACTGTGGGAAAACTGGCTGCTTAAGTATGGTTCCCAATCAGAGACAACAAGCAACAGCTGATACACGTTGCCTCTGATTGAGAACCACACTGGCCAACATAGAAATACTAAACTAAACTAGAATAAAACTAATGAAACTCACACCCCTGGCTCAACATACTAGAGTCCCCAGAGCCAGGGCGTGACAGTTGGCCGTGCCCACTAATTGGCCACACCTTATCTTAATGAGTGCTTGTTTCCTTTGAAATGGGGTCTGTTTGAATAGACTAAAATGAACCGCATTAAACATGGCATGCTCCATCCTCGTGGTGCAGTGGACTAATCCATGGATAGAAAACAGAAGATCATAGGTTTGAATCTCACTGACGCCATGCCACAATAAAAAGAAATGTGTTTGATTAATGCCTAAAATTACTTTATCTGTGCTTGGAGTTCAAAACAGTTAATCTAAGCTAGCAGTGTAATTAAAAGTCTTATTGAAACATGTTTTCAGAACGTTATTTAATTACCTTCAAATAACCTATAATTTCCGTTCTCAGAACGTTATTAAAACATTCAGGGAACCATAGTAAAACGTTCTCAGAACCTCCCTGCAACCTAAAAATGAACGTTCCCAGACTGGTGGAATTTTCACTTCCGCTCTCAGAAGGTAAAAAAAAAAAATATGTTTTACCGATCAGGAAACTTATGGCTTCGTTCCCAGAACCAATGGAAAACCAAAAAACGTACGTGCCAAGCACTTCCAAGGAACCGAATGTGCTAGCTGGGAGGTGTGGTGCAGGGTTAGGGTTAGGGTTCGGGTTCGGGTTAGGGTTAGGGTTAGGGTTCGGGGTTAGGGTTAGGGTTAGGGTTAGGGTTAGGGTTAGGGTTAGGGTTCGGGTTCGGGTTCGGGTTAGGGTTAGGGTTAGGGTTAGGGTTAGGGTTACAGACTAGGGATTTTTACGTAATGAAACATTCAGTTGAACGGAAACGGTGCTGTACTGAACGACCAGTGGAAAAACGGAGAGGGGTTGGGTTGTAGGTTGGGAAATGCTGTCAGCATGGCCACTGCCTTTTAAATACGTCACTCATTGCTTTAAGCCACACCCCGCCACACCCACCAAACGGGAGCAAACATACCGCAAAGTATTTTCCAGAACATACCAGCAGTAGTGGTGCGTGGGTAAAATCAATGGGCCATATTACAACCTATGGGTTGGGCCATATTACAACCTATGGGTTGGGCCATATTACAACCTATGGGTTGGGCCATATTACAACCTATGGGCTGGGCCATATTACAACCTATGGGTTGTGATAATTGAGTTCTTTGCTCTATAACCTGTTAGTTCATATGCCTCGACACCGTGATATATAGGCCTAAGGCCGAGACAATAAGAAGACACAGTGGCAGAATAAATTCAACCACACATTTGTTTCATCACAAAACCAGAGAGCAACATCTGTCTGGTGGAGTCCACAAAGCATATTGCATCTAACAGACAGTTCCATGACCTACAGCACGGTCAGGCAAGTTCATGTTTCAGACGTTTTCGGACCACTAAACAACTATTGATTTAGAACCATAGTTACCGCAAGTCGCAAAGAAAACAGGAGCTGCCTCCACTATTCCAGCACCATTTCAACTTCAACATCATCAAATCACCTCTGCTTAGTCTAATACAGTGACAACTAAAAGATACCGAAAACGATTTAGTCCAATCAACGTAAGCTAAATATGATGTGGCTGTCAATGGTTCTGATTTCTGTGTGTGTGTGTGTTTGTGTGTGTGTGTGTGTGTGTGTGTGTGTGTGTGTGTGTGTGTGTGTGTGCATTCATGCAAATCGAAAAAACATGTTGACTCACCCTACTTGTAGAAAAACGCTAACACCATCCTCCTCTCTTTCATGTTGACCAAACGGTCTACGACTCTGTCATACAGTACACACTTTTAGTTTGTTGTCCTCGGCTACCTGGCTAAAATGCTCACTAGCCTAACTTCCATTCATGGGCAACGTTAGCTAGTTAACATTAGCCTTCTACATCTAGCTACATATTGAACTTCCATCCTCTCAGGCCAGGGGCACAATGTATGAATTAATAGTTGGATCAGAATTGCCGTTATAATCATTGGCCAGTACGGAGAATTAAGTAAAACCACAAGTTCAAATCCCTATATCCATCCATTGCTAATTTAGGAAAGAGACACTTTTTGCTAGTTAGCTAGCCACCGGAGGACAACAACACAACGAGATGCAACAATTCATTCAAGTTGTTTCTGTCAATGACGTATTGCTCTCGATGTGACGTGATTGGCCAAATCCAAACTGGCTCAACGCTGATTGGCTATTATTTTATACTTTTTTTTAAATCAAGGGAGGCCAAATGCTTGCTGGCTTCCCTTGCATTCAACGCTACGGGCGGCAACAATGTCATAGTCTTTTTGACCAGACAGCATCAGATAGATGGCCTACGCATAAAGAGACAGAGGGGCGCTGTTTCACTCGCTCTGATGCTTTTTCCAGTGAAATACATTCAGCCTCTTGGCCAATACACTGAGCAAATATGTCACGCCCTGGCTCTGGGGACTCTTATATGTTGAGCCAGGGTGTTAGTTTCTATGTTTAGTGTTCTATGTTCATGTTCTAGTTCATGTGTTTCTATGTTGGCCGGTGTGGTTCCCAATCAGAGGCAGCTGTGGCTTGTTGTCTCTGATTGGGAACCATACTTAGGCAGCCTGTTTTGCACTTGTCATTTGTGGGATCTTGTTCCGGAGAGGTTTGTGTTTTGTCAACCTTAGGACTTCACGTATCGTTTTGTTGTTTTGTAGTTGACTGTAAAGTACTCATTAAAAGATGTACGCATATCACGCTGCGCCTTGGTCCGTTGCTTATGACGATCGTGACAGAAGATCCCACCAAAACAGGACCAAGCAGCGTGTTCAGGAGCAAACGCCGGGTAAGGAACTGGAGAAGTTGGCGATGTCCCAGGTGGGCGAATGGTGGTCTTGGGAGGACATGTTCGCGGGCAGAGGTCCATGGGCAAAAGTTAAGGCCCTGGCGAGAGAGGAGGTACGACGCCAACAGTGCCGTCGTCGGACAGGCGAGAGGCAACCCCAAGAAATGTTTTGGGGGGGCACACGGCATGGACGACGGGGATGCTTGAGGCAGCTACAGGACGTATCGGGAGAATAGGAGAGGAGGCCACCAGGTTACGGGGGCTATTGGTCCAGAGGGAGCAGGAGTTAGTGGGTCAGAGGGAGGAGCTACTGGAGGCGATAAGGGAGAAGGAGAGAGTAGAGGCACGGCGAGAGGAACTGGTTAGGGTTAGGGTTACTGGTTAGGGTTAGGGTTAGGGTTAGGGTTACTGGTTAGGGTTAGGGTTAGGGTTAGGGTTACTGGTTAGGGTTAGGGTTAGGGTTACTGGTTAGGGTTAGGGTTACTGGTTAGGGTTAGGGTTACTGGTTAGGGTTAGGGTTAGGGTTACTGGTTAGGGTTAGGGTTAGGGTTAGGGTTAGGGTTACTGGTTAGGGTTAGGGTTAGGGTTAGGGTTACTGGTTAGGGTTAGGGTTAGGGTTACTGGTTAGGGTTAGGGTTAGGGTTAGGGTTAGGGTTACTGGTTAGGGTTAGGGTTAGGGTTAGGGTTACTGGTTAGGGTTAGGGTTAGGGTTAGGGTTACTGGTTAGGGTTAGGGTTAGGGTTAGGGTTACTGGTTAGGGTTAGGGTTAGGGTTAGGGTTACTGGTTAGGGTTAGGGTTAGGGTTACTGGTTAGGGTTAGGGTTACTGGTTAGGGTTAGGGTTACTGGTTAGGGTTAGGGTTAGGGTTAGGGTTACTGGTTAGGGTTAGGGTTAGGGTTAGGGTTACTGGTTAGGGTTAGGGTTAGGGTTAGGGTTACTGGTTAGGGTTAGGGTTACTGGTTAGGGTTAGGGTTACTGGTTAGGGTTAGGGTTAGGGTTAGGGTTACTGGTTAGGGTTAGGGTTACTGGTTAGGGTTAGGGTTAGGGTTAGGGTTACTGGTTAGGGTTAGGGTTACTGGTTAGGGTTAGGGTTACTGGTTAGGGTTAGGGTTACTGGTTAGGGTTAGGGTTACTGGTTAGGGTTAGGGTAACTGGTTAGGGTTAGGGTTACTGGTTAGGGTTAGGGTTACTGGTTAGGGTTAGGGTTAGGGTTACTGGTTACTGGTTAGGGTTAGGGTTAGGGTTACTGGTTAGGGTTAGGGTTACTGGTTAGGGTTAGGGTTACTGGTTAGGGTTAGGGTTAGGGTTAGGGTTAGGGTTACTGGTTAGGGTTAGGGTTAGGGTTACTGGGTAGGGTTAGGGTTACTGGTTAGGGTTAGGGTTAGGGTTAGGGTTAGGGTTACTGGTTAGGGTTAGGGTTAGGGTTAGGGTTACTGGGTAGGGTTAGGGTTACTGGTTAGGGTTAGGGTTAGGGTTAGGGTTACTGGGCTAGAGATTCCCCTGGCGATGGCTCCTGGACACGCTGCTTGGTCCAGTTTTGGTGGGATCTTCTGTCACGCTCGTCGTATACAGAGGACCAAGGCGCAGCGTTATTTGCGAACATATTTTATTAATTTGAATGATAACACGAACAAAAACAACAAACGATAACGTGACGTCCAAAGGTGCAAAACACAAACCTACACCGGAACAAGATCCCACAAACACTGTGGGAAAACTGGCTGCTTAAGTATGGTTCCCAATCAGAGACAACAAGCAACAGCTGATACACGTTGCCTCTGATTGAGAACCACACTGGCCAACATAGAAATACTAAACTAGAATGAAAAACAAATGAAAACTCACACCCTGGCTCAACATACTAGAGTCCCCAGAGCCAGGGCGTGACAGTTGGCCGTGCCCACTAATTGGCCACACCTTATCTTAATGAGTGCTTGTTTCCTTTGAAATGGGGTCTGTTTGAATAGACTAAAATGAACCGCATTAAACATGGCATGCTCCATCCTCGTGGTGCAGTGGACTAATCCATGGATAGAGAACAGAAGATCATAGGTTTGAATCTCACTGACGCCATGCCACAATAAAAAAAAAATGTGTTTGATTAATGCCTAAAATTACTTTATGTGTCCTATCTGTGCTTGGAGTTCAAAACAGTTAATCTAAGCTAGCAGTGTAATTAAAAGTCTTATTGAAACATGTTTTCAGAACGTTATTTAATTACCTTCAAATAACCTATAATTTCCGTTCTCAGAACGTTATTAAAACATTCAGGGAACCATAGTAAAACGTTCTCAGAACCTCCCTGCAACCTAAAAATGAACGTTCCCAGACTGGTGGAATTTTCACTTCCGCTCTCAGAAGGTAAAAAATAAAATATGTTTTACCGATCAGGAAACTTATGGCTTCGTTCCCAGAACCAATGGAAAACCAAAAAACGTACGTGCCAAGCACTTCCAAGGAACCGAATGTGCTAGCTGGGAGGTGTGGTGCAGGGTTAGGGTTAGGGGTTAGGGTTCGGGTTCGGGTTAGGGTTAGGGTTAGGGTTAGGGTTAGGGTTCGGGTTAGGGTTAGGGGGTTAGGGTTAGGGTTAGGGTTAGGGTTCGGGTTCGGGTTAGGGTTAGGTTTAGGGTTAGGGTTAGGGTTACAGACTAGGGATTTTTACGTAATGAAACATTCAGTTGAACGGAAACGGTGCTGTACTGAACGACCAGTGGAAAAACGGAGAGGGGTTGGGTTGTAGGTTGGGAAATGCTGTCAGCATGGCCACTGCCTTTTAAATACGTCACTCATTGCTTTAAGCCACACCCCGCCACACCCACCAAAACGGGAGCAAACATACCTCAAAGTATTTTCCAGAACATACCAGCAGTAGTGGTGCGTGGGTAAAATCAATGGGCCATATTACAACCTATGGGTTGGGCCATATTACAACCTATGGGTTTGGGGCCATATTACAACCTATGGGTTGGGCCATATTACAACCTATGGGCTGGGCCATATTACAACCTATGTGTTGTGATAATTGAGTTGTTTGCTCTATAACCTGTTAGTTCATATGCCTCGACACCGTGATATAAAGGCCTAAAGGCCGAGACAATAAGAAGACACAGTGGCAGAATAAATTCAACCACACCTTTGTTTCATCACAAAACCGGAGAGCAACATCTGTCCGGTGGAGTCCACAAAGCATATTGCATCTAACAGACAGTTCCATGACCTACAGCACGGTCAGGCAAGTTCATGTTTCAGACGTTTTCGGACCACTAAACAACTATTGATTTAGAACCATAGTTACCGCAAGTCGCAAAGAAAACAGGAGCTGCCTCCACTATTCCAGCACCATTTCAACATCATCAAATCACCTCTGCTTAGTCTAATACAGTGACAACTAAAAGATACCGAAAACGATTTAGTCCAATCAACGTAAGCTAAATATGATGTGGCTGTCAATGGTTCTGATTTCTGTGTGTGTGTGTGTTTGTGTGTGTGTGTGTGTGTGTGTGTGTGTGTGTGTGTGTGTGTGTGTGCATTCATGCAAATCGAAAAAACATGTTGACTCACCCTACTTGTAGAAAAACGCTAACACCATCCTCCTCTCTTTCATGTTGACCAAACGGTCTACGACTCTGTCATACAGTACACACTTTTAGTTTGTTGTCCTCGGCTACCTGGCTAAAATGCTCACTAGCCTAACTTCCATTCATGAACCCCCAGGGCAACGTTAGCTAGTTAACATTAGCCTTCTACATCTAGCTACATATTGAACTTCCATCCTCTCAGGCCAGGGGCACAATGTATGAATTAATAGTTGGATCAGAATTGCCGTTATAATCATTGGCCAGTACGGAGAATTAAGTAAAACCACAAGTTCAAATCCCTATATCCATCCATTGCTAATTTAGGAAAGAGACACTTTTTGCTAGTTAGCTAGCCACCGGAGGACAACAACACAACGAGATGCAACACATTCATTCAAGTTGTTTCTGTCAATGACGTATTGCTCTCGATGTGACGTGATTGGCCAAATCCAAACTGGCTCAACGCTGATTGGCTATTATTTTATACTTTTTTTTAAATCAAGGGAGGCCAAATGCTTGCTGGCTTCCCTTGCATTCAACGCTACGGGCGGCAACAATGTCATAGTCTTTTTGACCAGACAGCATCAGATAGATGGCCTACGCATAAAGAGACAGAGGGGCGCTGTTTCACTCGCTCTGATGCTTTTTTCCAGTGAGATACATTCAGCCTCTTGGCCAATACACTGAGCAAATATGTCACGCCCTGGCTCTGGGGACTCTTATATGTTGAGCCAGGGTGTTAGTTTCTATGTTTAGTGTTCTATGTTCATGTTCTAGTTCATGTGTTTCTATGTTGGCCGGGGTGGTTCCCAATCAGAGGCAGCTGTGGCTTGTTGTCTCTGATTGGGAACCATACTTAGGCAGCCTGTTTTGCACTTGTCATTTGTGGGATCTTGTTCCGGAGAGGTTTGTGTTTTGTCAACCTTAGGACTTCACGTATCGTTTTGTTGTTTTGTAGTTGACTGTAAAGTACTCATTAAAAGATGTACGCATTTCACGCTGCGCCTTGGTCCGTTGCTTATGACGATCGTGACAGAAGATCCCACCAAAACAGGACCAAGCAGCGTGTTCAGGAGCAAACGCCGGGTAAGGAACTGGAGAAGTTGGCGATGTCCCAGGTGGGCGAATGGTGGTCTTGGGGAGGACATGTTCGCGGGCAGAGGTCCATGGGCAAAAGTTAAGGCCCTGGCGAGAGAGGAGGTACGACGCCAACAGTGCCGTCGTCGGACAGGCGAGAGGCAACCCCAAGAAATGTTTTGGGGGGGCACACGGCATGGACGACGGGGATGCTTGAGGCAGCTACAGGACGTATCGGGAGAATAGGAGAGGAGGCCACCAGGTTACGGGGGCTATTGGTCCAGAGGGAGCAGGAGTTAGTGGGTCAGAGGGAGGAGCTACTGGAGGCGATAAGGGAGAAGGAGAGAGTAGAGGCACGGCGAGAGGAACTGGTTAGGGTTAGGGTTACTGGTTAGGGTTAGGGTTAGGGTTAGGGTTACTGGTTAGGGTTAGGGTTAGGGTTAGGGTTACTGGTTAGGGTTAGGGTTAGGGTTACTGGTTAGGGTTAGGGTTACTGGTTAGGGTTAGGGTTACTGGTTAGGGTTAGGGTTAGGGTTACTGGTTAGGGTTAGGGTTAGGGTTAGGGTTAGGGTTACTGGTTAGGGTTAGGGTTAGGGTTAGGGTTACTGGTTAGGGTTAGGGTTAGGGTTAGGGTTACTGGTTAGGGTTAGGGTTACTGGTTAGGGTTAGGGTTAGGGTTACTGGTTAGGGTTAGGGTTTAGGGTTACTGGTTAGGGTTAGGGTTAGGGTTAGGGTTAGGGTTACTGGTTAGGGTTAGGGTTAGGGTTACTGGTTAGGGTTAGGGTTAGGGTTAGGGTTACTGGTTAGGGTTAGGGTTAGGGTTAGGGTTACTGGTTAGGGTTAGGGTTAGGGTTAGGGTTACTGGTTAGGGTTAGGGTTAGGGTTACTGGTTAGGGTTAGGGTTACTGGTTAGGGTTAGGGTTACTGGTTAGGGTTAGGGTTAGGGTTAGGGTTACTGGTTAGGGTTAGGGTTAGGGTTAGGGTTACTGGTTAGGGTTAGGGTTAGGGTTAGGGTTACTGGTTAGGGTTAGGGTTACTGGTTAGGGTTAGGGTTAGGGTTACTGGTTAGGGTTAGGGTTAGGGTTAGGGTTACTGGTTAGGGTTAGGGTTACTGGTTAGGGTTAGGGTTAGGGTTAGGGTTACTGGTTAGGGTTAGGGTTACTGGTTAGGGTTAGGGTTACTGGTTAGGGTTAGGGTTACTGGTTAGGGTTAGGGTTAGGGTTAGGGTTACTGGTTAGGGTTAGGGTAACTGGTTAGGGTTAGGGTTACTGGTTAGGGTTAGGGTTACTGGTTAGGGTTAGGGTTAGGGTTACTGGTTACTGGTTAGGGTTAGGGTTAGGGTTACTGGTTAGGGTTAGGGTTACTGGTTAGGGTTAGGGTTACTGGTTAGGGTTAGGGTTAGGGTTAGGGTTAGGGTTACTGGTTAGGGTTAGGGTTAGGGTTACTGGGTAGGGTTAGGGTTACTGGTTAGGGTTAGGGTTAGGGTTAGGGTTAGGGTTACTGGTTAGGGTTAGGGTTAGGGTTAGGGTTACTGGGTAGGGTTAGGGTTACTGGTTAGGGTTAGGGTTAGGGGGTTAGGGTTACTGGGTAGGGTTAGGGTTACTGGTTAGGGTTAGGGTTAGGGTTAGGGTTAGGGGTTACTGGTTAGGGTTAGGGTTAGGGTTATGGTTAGGGTTAGGGTTACTGGTTAGGGTTAGGGGTTACTGGTTAGGGTTAGGGTTACTGGTTAGGGTTAGGGTTAGGGTTACTGGTTAGGGTTATGGTTACTGGTTAGGGTTAGGGTTACTGGTTAGGGTTAGGGTTACTGGTTAGGGTTAGGGTTAGGGTTAGGGTTAGGGTTAGGGTTACTGGTTAGGCAGCAGAGGGAGGAACTGGTTAGGGTTAGGGTTACTGGTTAGGCAGCAGAGGGAGGAACTGGTTAGGCAGCAGAGGGAGCGGAGGGTTATGAGGAAACCCCAGTCCCGCTCCTCGCACCAAGCAAGTGGTGTGTGTCACCAGTCCGGTCCGGCACGTTCCTGATCCCCGCACTAAGTTAGTGGTGCGTGTTCCCAGTACGGTCAGGCCTGTTTCCTGCTCCCCGCACTAAGTTAGTGGTGCGTGTTCCCAGTACGGCCCAACCCGTTCCTGCTCCCCGCACTAAGTAAGTGGTGCGTGTTCCCAGTCCGGCCCGACCTGTTCCTGCTCCCCGCACTAAGATAGTGGTGCGTGTTCCCAGTACGGCCCGACCCGTTCCTGCTCCCCGCACTAAGTTAGTGGTGCGTGTTCCCAGTCCGGCCCGACCCGTTCCTGCTCCCTGCACTAAGTTAGTGGTGCATGTTCCTAGTACGGCCCAACCCGTTCCTGCTCCCCGCACTAAGTTAGTGGTGCGTGTTCCCAGTACGGCCCGACCCGTTCCTGCTCCCCGCACTAAGTTAGTGGTGCGTGTTCTCAGTCCGGCCCGGCCTGTTCCTGCCCCTCGCACCAAGCCAGTGGTGCGCGTCGCCAGCCCGGCCCGGCCTGTTCCTGCCCCTCGCACCAAGGCTGTGGTGCGCGTCGCCAGCCCGGCCCGGTCTGTTCCTGCCCCTCGCACCACAAGCCTGTGGTGCGCGTCGCCAGTCCGGCCCCGGCCTGTTCCTGCTCCCCGCACCAAGCCTGTGGTGCGCGTCGCCAGCCCGGCCCGGCCTGTTCCTGCCCCTCGCACCAAGCCTGTGGTGTGCGTCGCCAGCCCGGTCCGGCCTGTTCCTGCTCCCCGCACCAAGCCTGTGGTGCGCGTCGCCAGCCCGGTCCGGCCTGTTCCTGCTCCCCGCACCAAGCCTGTGGTGCGCGTCGTTAGCCCGGTCCGGCCTGTTCCTGCTCCCCCGCACCAAGCCAGTGGTGCGCGTCGTCAGCCCGGTCCGGCCCGTTCCTGCTCCCCGCACCAAGCCAGTGGTGCGCGTCGTCAGCCCGGTCCGGCCCGTCCCTGCACCCCGCACCAAGCCAGTGGTGCGCGTCGCCAGCCCGGTCCGGCCGGTTCCTGCTCCCCGCACCAAGCCAGTGGTGCACGTCGTCAGTCCGGCACAGCCCGTGCCTGTTCCACCGGTGCCTGGTCAGGTACCGGTCAGCTGCTCCACACCGGAGCCTAAGCAATCCGCTCCACCGATGTCCAGTCCAGCTCCGGCCAGCGGGACCAGACCAGGGGCGCTACGGGAGGTAGCTAGAGAGTGGTGGTCACGCCCGGAGCCGGATCCGCCTCCGAGGCGGAATGCCCACCCGGCCCCTCCCCTGTTGGGTTTAGTTGCCGCGGTCGCAGTCCGCGCCTTTGGGGGGGGGGTACTGTCACGCCCTGGCTCTGGGGACTCTTATATGTTGAGCCAGGGTGTTAGTTTCTATGTTTAGTGTTCTATGTTCATGTTCTAGTTCATGTGTTTCTATGTTGGCCGGGGTGGTTCCCAATCAGAGGCAGCTGTGGCTTGTTGTCTCTGATTGGGAACCATACTTAGGCAGCCTGTTTTGCACTTGTCATTTGTGGGATCTTCTTCCGGAGAGGTTTGTGTTTTGTCAACCTTAGGACTTCACGTATCGTTTTGTTGTTTTGTTGTTGACTGTAAAGTACTCATTAAAAGATGTACGCATATCACGCTGCGCCTTGGTCCGCTACTTATGACGATTGTGACAAAATAAGAGGCAAAACAAATACTGTTTTACTATAGCCAATACTGATGGCTACATTTGATTTGTATAGGACCATGGAGTGGTGGGTAAACCAAGGTGTGGTCATAATGATTTGTATAGGACCATGGAGTGGTGGGTAAACCAAGGTGTGGTCATAATGATTTGTATAGGACCATGGAGTGGTGGGTAAACCAAGGTGTGGTCATAATGATTTGTATAGGACCATGGAGTGGTGGTTAAACCAAGGTGTGGTCATAATGATTTGTATAGGACCATGGAGTGGTGGGTAAACCAAGGTGTGGTCATAATGATTTGTATAGGACCATGGAGTGGTGGGTAAACCAAGGTGTGGTCATAATGATTTGTATAGGACCATGGAGTGGTGGTTAAACCAAGGTGTGGTCATAATGATTTGTATAGGACCATGGAGTGGTGGGTAAACCAAGGTGTGGTCATAATGATTTGTATAGGACCATGGAGTGGTGGTTAAAACCAAGGTGTGGTCATAATGATTTGTATAGGACCATGGAGTGGTGGGTAAACCAAGGTGTGGTCATAATGATTTGTATAGGACCATGGAGTGGTGGGTAAACCAAGGTGTGGTCATAATGATTTGACAATATGTCAGTGTGGATAGAAAGCCATGCTGTGTTTCCTGACAGCTCAATCTCCAGATTAATGATACAATCAGTCAGTATGTTACCAAGCTGCTGGACTACAAGTCAATGACATTTCAATTACAGGAGTGAAATATCCTCACAGAACAGTTCACTCATCAACCCAGGTCCCAGACACTATCCAGACATACTCATCAACCCAGGTCTCAGATACTATCCAGACATATTCAACAACCCAGGTCCCAGACACTATCCAGACATATTCATCAACCCAGGTCCCAGATACTATCCAGACATATTCAACAACCCAGGTCCCAGATACTATCCAGACATATTCATCAACCCAGGTCTCAGACACTATCCAGATATATTCAACAACCCAGGTCTCAGACACTATCCAGATATATTCAACAACCCCAGGTCCCAGACACTATCCAGACATATTCAACAACCCAGGTCCCAGATACTATCCAGACATATTCAACAACCCAGGTCCCAGATACTATCCAGACATATTCATCAACCCAGGTCCCAGACACTATCCAGACATATTCATCAACCCAGGTCTCAGACACTATCCAGACATATTCAACAACCCAGGTCTCTGACACTATCCAGACATATTCAACAACCCAGGTCTCAGACACTATCCAGACATATTCAACAACCCAGGTCCCAGACACTATCCAGACATATTCAACAACCCAGGTCCCAGACACTATCCAGACATATTCATCAACCCAGGTCTCAGACACTATCCAGACATATTCATCAACCCAGGTCCCAGACACTATCCAGACATATTCATCAACCCAGGTCCCAGACACTATCCAGACATATTCATCAACCCAGGTCCCAGACACTATCCAGACATATTCAACAACCCAGGTCCCAGACACTATCCAGACATATTCAACAACCCAGGTCCCAGACACTATCCAGACATATTCAACAACCCAGGTCCCAGACACTATCCAGACATATTCAACAACCCAGGTCTCAGACACTATCCAGACATATTCATCAACCCAGGTCCCAGACACTATCCAGACATATTCAACAACCCCAGGTCCCAGACACTATCCAGACATATTCAACAACCCAGGTCTCAGACACTATCCAGACATATTCATCAACCCAGGTCCCAGACACTATCCAGACATATTCAACAACCCAGGTCCCAGACACTATCCAGACATATTCAACAACCCAGGTCCCAGACACTATCCAGACATATTCATCAACCCAGGTCCCAGACACTATCCAGACATATTCATCAACCCAGGTCTCAGACACTATCCAGACATATTCATCAACCCAGGTCTCAGACACTATCCAGACATATTCATCAACCCAGGTCTCAGACACTATCCAGACATATTCAACAACCCAGGTCTCAGACACTATCCAGACATATTCATCAACCCAGGTCTCAGACACTATCCAGACATATTCATCAACCCAGGTCTCAGACACTATCCAGACATATTCAACAACCCAGGTCCCAGACACTATCCAGACATATTCAACAACCCAGGTCTCAGACACTATCCAGACATATTCAACAACCCAGGTCCCAGACACTATCCAGACATATTCATCAACCCAGGTCCCAGACACTATCCAGACATATTCATCAACCCAGGTCCCAGACACTATCCAGACATATTCATCAACCCAGGTCCCAGACACTATCCAGACATATTCATCAACCCAGGTCCCAGATACTATCCAGACATACTCATCAACCCAGGTCCCAGACACTATCCAGACATATTCATCAACCCAGGTCCCAGACAGTATCCAGACATATTCAACAACCCAACCCAGGTCCCAGACACTATCCAGACATATTCAACAACCCAGGTCCCAGACACTATCCAGACATATTCATCAACCCAGGTCCCAGACACTATCCAGACATATTCAACAACCCAGGTCCCAGACACTATCCAGACATATTCAACAACCCAGGTCCCAGACACTATCCAGACATATTCATCAACCCAGGTCTCAGACACTATCCAGACATATTCATCAACCCAGGTCCCAGACACTATCCAGACATATTCATCAACCCAGGTCCCAGATACTATCCAGACATATTCATCAACCCCAGGTCCCAGATACTATCCAGACATATTCATCAACCCAGGTCCCAGACACTATCCAGACATATTCATCAACCCAGGTCCCAGACAGTATCCAGACATATTCAACAACCCAGGTCCCAGACACTATCCAGACATATTCAACAACCCAGGTCCCAGACACTATCCAGACATATTCATCAACCCAGGTCTCAGACACTATCCAGACATATTCAACAACCCAGGTCCCAGACACTATCCAGACATATTCAACAACCCAGGTCCCAGACAGTATCCAGACATATTCATCAACCCAGGTCTCAGACACTATCCAGACATATTCATCAACCCAGGTCCCAGATACTATCCAGACATATTCAACAACCCAGGTCCCAGACAGTATCCAGACATATTCATCAACCCAGGTCTCAGACACTATCCAGACATATTCATCAACCCAGGTCTCAGACACTATCCAGACATATTCAACAACCCAGGTCCCAGACACTATCCAGACATACTCATCAACCCAGGTCCCAGATACTATCCAGACATATTCAACAACCCAGGTCCCAGATACTATCCAGACATATTCATCAACCCAGGTCCCAGATACTATCCAGACATATTCATCAACCCAGGTCTCAGACACTATCCAGACATATTCAACAACCCAGGTCCCAGACACTATCCAGACATATTCAACAACCCAGGTCCCAGACACTATCCAGACATATTCAACAACCCAGGTCCCAGACACTATCCAGACATATTCAACAACCCAGGTCCCCTAGACACTATCCAGACATATTCAACAACCCAGGTCCCAGACACTATCCAGACATATTCAACAACCCAGGTCCCAGATACTATCCAGACATATTCATCAACCCAGGTCCCAGACACTATCCAGACATATTCAACAACCCAGGTCCCAGACACTATCCAGACATATTCATCAACCCAGGTCCCAGACACTATCCAGACATATTCAACAACCCAGGTCTCAGACACTATCCAGACATATTCATCAACCCAGGTCCCAGACACTATCCAGACATATTCATCAACCCAGGTCTCAGACACTATCCAGACATATTCATCAACCCAGGTCTCAGACACTATCCAGACATATTCACAGGAGATCTGTAGTTTTCTGTCGCTTTCCTTCTTTTTCCAATCACAATAATGATGGTAAATAAATTCCTCCTCTCCTCTCCCTTCATCTCCTGTCCCCAACATTCCAATACCAGACACTGTGAGAGCTTATTCTGCCCTCTAGTGGTGGGATGGTATAATGTTGCTCTATAATGAGATTTGAGAAAGTGTTTTATTCAACCGTATGGTGGTGCTGAAGACACACCAGTATCTAGTTTGATGATGCAGTTTTTCACAGCTATATCTCAATGGTTTATAGATCAGAGTATATATGAATGAAGGCCTAAATACAATAGTAATTGTGTCTGACAATATGTAAAACATACATCGCCTGACCACGGTACTGTGCTGGTCCAAGTCCAACTCTACCTACAATGTAATGGTCAGGGAGTGAGTGGGCTGGCAGGCTAACAGTAATAATGTTGAAACCATACATTTAATGATAACATTTAATTCAGATCAGAAGGCTTGTATAGCAGTTACAGCTCATGTCACATTTCAAATCTTTCTGTAAACAAATTGACCTTATTAACATTAACACGTATTTAGTTAAATAAAACAATTCACATGAAAACAGAACTCAAGAGCCAGACATGCAGCAACTGAAAGTCAGTGAAAAGTGAAAAAAAATAAACAGATGTTCAGAACCATGACATGCTCCTCACCAGCCCCCTGTGCCTCCTAGGTAGACCCTCTAACCCAGCTCCTCACCAGCCCCCTGTTCCTCCTAGGTAGACCCTCTAACCCAGCTCCTCACCAGCCCCCTGTTCCTCCTAGGTAGACCCTGTAACCCAGCTCCTCACCAGCCCCCTGTTCCTCCTAGGTAGACCCTGTAACCCTAACCCAGCTCCTCACCAGCCCCCTGTTCCTCCTAGGTAGACCCTCTAACCCAGCTCCTCACCAGCCCCCTGTGCCTCCTAGGTAGACCCTATAACCCTAACCCAGCTCCTCACCAGCCCCCTGTTCCTCCTAGGTAGACCCTGTAACCCAGCTCCTCACCAGCCCCCTGTGCCTCCTAGGTAGACCCTGTAACCCAGCTAACCCAGCTCCTCACCAGCCCCCTGTGCCTCCTAGGTAGACCCTCTAACCCTAGCTCCTCCTCCAGCCCCCTGTTCCTCCTAGGTAGACCCTGTAACCCAGCTCCTCACCAGCCCCCTGTGCCTCCTAGGTAGACCCTCTAACCCAGCTCCTCACCAGCCCCCTGTTCCTCCTAGGTAGACCCTGTAACCCAGCTCCTCACCAGCCCCCTGTTCCTCCTAGGTAGACCCTGTAACCCAGCTCCTCACCAGCCCCCTGTGCCTCCTAGGTAGACCCTGTAACCCTAACCCAGCTCCTCACCAGCCCCCTGTTCCTCCTAGGTAGACCCTGTAACCCAGCTCCTCACCAGCCCCCTGTTCCTCCTAGGTAGACCCTGTAACCCAGCTCCTCACCAGCCCCCTGTTCCTCCTAGGTAGACCCTGTAACCCAGCTCCTCACCAGCCCCCTGTGCCTCCTAGGTAGACCCTGTAACCCTAACCCAGCTCCTCACCAGCCCCCTGTTCCTCCTAGGTAGACCCTGTAACCCAGCTCCTCACCAGCCCCCTGTTCCTCCTAGGTAGACCCTCTAACCCAGCTCCTCACCAGCCCCCTGTGCCTCCTAGGTAGACCCTGTGTAACCCCTAACCCAGCTCCTCACCAGCCCCCTGTTCCTCCTAGGTAGACCCTCTAACCCAGCTCCTCACCAGCCCCCTGTTCCTCCTAGGTAGACCCTGTAACCCTAACCCAGCTCCTCACCAGCCCCCTGTTCCTCCTAGGTAGACCCTCTAACCCAGCTCCTCACCAGCCCCATGTGCCTCCTAGGTAGACCCTCTAACCCAGCTCCTCACCAGCCCCCTGTTCCTCCTAGGTAGACCCTGTAACCCAGCTCCTCACCAGCCCCCTGTTCCTCCTAGGTAGACCCTGTAACCCAGCTCCTCACCAGCCCCCTGTGCCTCCTAGGTAGACCCTGTAACCCAGCTCCTCACCAGCCCCCTGTGCCTCCTAGGTAGACCCTGTAACCCAGCTCCTCACCAGCCCCCTGTTCCTCCTAGGTAGACCCTGTAACCCAGCTCCTCACCAGCCCCCTGTTCCTCCTAGGTAGACCCTGTAACCCTAACCCAGCTCCTCACCAGCCCCCTGTTCCTCCTAGGTAGACCCTGTAACCCAGCTCCTCACCAGCCCCCTGTTCCTCCTAGGTAGACCCTCTAACCCAGCTCCTCACCAGCCCCCTGTGCCTCCTAGGTAGACCCTGTAACCCTAACCCAGCTCCTCACCAGCCCCCTGTTGTTCCTCCTAGGTAGACCCTCTAACCCAGCTCCTCACCAGCCCCCTGTTCCTCCTAGGTAGACCCTGTAACCCTAACCCAGCTCCTCACCAGCCCCCTGTTCCTCCTAGGTAGACCCTCTAACCCAGCTCCTCACCAGCCCCCTGTGCCTCCTAGGTAGACCCTCTAACCCAGCTCCTCACCAGCCCCCTGTTCCTCCTAGGTAGACCCTGTAACCCAGCTCCTCACCAGCCCCCTGTTCCTCCTAGGTAGACCCTGTAACCCAGCTCCTCACCAGCCCCCTGTGCCTCCTAGGTAGACCCTGTAACCCAGCTCCTCACCAGCCCCCTGTGCCTCCTAGGTAGACCCTGTAACCCAGCTCCTCACCAGCCCCCTGTTCCTCCTAGGTAGACCCTGTAACCCAGCTCCTCACCAGCCCCCTGTTCCTCCTAGGTAGACCCTGTAACCCTAACCCAGCTCCTCACCAGCCCCCTGTTCCTCCTAGGTAGACCCTGTAACCCAGCTCCTCACCAGCCCCCTGTTCCTCCTAGGTAGACCCTGTAACCCAGCTCCTCACCAGCCCCCTGTGCCTCCTAGGTACCCTCTGTAACCCTAACCCAGCCTCCTCACCAGCCCCCTGTTCCTCCTAGGTAGACCCTCTAACCCAGCTCCTCACCAGCCCCCTGTTCCTCCTAGGTAGAGTTCAAAGGAAAGTCTCTTTGTGTGCTCTGACAGCGGAGCCGAACCTTTGAACGCGGGGCGGATAATGCGCATTAAGACAAACTCTCAACTACTGAGAGGATACTCCGCACCGCACACTACGGTAGTAGACTCTACTCTACAGCGTTCGCTGACAAAACATAGTGCATGCTCTATTGCAAAACATAATTTCACCAAGACAATGTCTGTAATCGCATTATGACATTGCTGCTTGGGAAAAAAGGGCAGATGGGAAAGCGGCTTTAAGGTTGGACTTGACTCACCGGAAGATTAAGTATTGTCTCAATCAAGTCACTGAATGCAGTCACTGGAAATTAATTTCGACACAATTCTCTGGTAGAATTAGAAGGTTTTTCAACAATAGAAAAGAGGTTTCTGCTTCGGAACAGTAAAACCAGTTGATAAGTGAACAGCGGTCTGGGACCTGAGCGGACTGCTCTCCTGAAGCGCATGGATTCATGGTCTGTCCCGAAATAACGAAGGAATTGCGTTTGGGGAAAAAAGTTAAGGTGGATTTGAATGTTATTAGTAATGCATGTAGCTTATTCATCCATAGCATTGTGAGGTTATGTAGCCTACTCGAAATGTATTTTTAAGGAATTAAAAACTACTTTAGTGGAAGGTTTGGGCTTTTCTGCTGTTCTTCTTATAACGGACAGTAACAGGGTGATGCATTTGATACATGTGTCGTGTGTACATAAATATTAATGTTAGTAGGCTACAGTATCTCTAAAATATGTTTGTGGTGTTTTTATTTTCTGCAGAGTAATGGCATCTGTACATGCGTCCTCTGGTCCCAAAACCTTCCAAAGTGGAATTAATCGTCATTCCTCCTAAATAAAGTCTGAGAGCAGTTATCAAACATGAGAATACCAACATCCCTCCTGCCCATTTTTCTCCTACATCAGGTGAGTGACAATGTTTAGTCAACTGTTTTCTATCTGCTGGTATTAGGAATAGTCTACAGTCAAAAATGCACAAATATATTATTTTGTTAATTCAGTGTATTCATATCCAAGATATGACATGGTCAAATTTAATTACAAGGTCATTTAGGCTCAGTGAGGATCTGGTTGCTCTTTAATAGACACTTTGTAAATCATGGCAAATATATACATAGATTGTCAGATAATAAGAGTTTTATTTAATATTACTGCAAACGTGGTAATATTGTCAAACGTGGTAATATTGTCTTTTGATATTTGCAAGTCACCTACAAAAAGGTTTGTATTCAATGTATACATTTTACTTTACAGAAATTAGTTGAAATAAATAAATTACAGAAATAGTTGAAGATTGGTCTCCACTGTCACTGTGTTATAGAGAAATACCCCACTCAGTACATAGTAATGATAATTATAGCTATACAGTAGAAGTCTATTTAATACAACAAATTATAACAACCATTTCATTATTTATAAATCGCTGGAATCATATAATACAACCTCTATATTCTCCATCTAGTAGAGTTCTCTATTAGAACCTCTATATTCTCCATCTAGTAGAGTTCTCTATTAGAACCTCTATATTCTCCATCTAGTAGAGTTCTCTATTAGGACCTCTATATTCTCCATCTAGTAGAGTTCTCTATTAGAACCTCTATATTCTCCATCTAGTAGAGTTCTCTATTAGAACCTCTATATTCTCCATCTAGTAGAGTTCTCTATTAGAACCTCTATATTCTCTATCTAGTAGAGTTCTCTATTGGAACCTCTATATTCTCCATCTAGTAGAGTTCTCTATTAGAACCTCTATATTCTCCATCTAGTAGAGTTCTCTATTAGAACCTCTATATTCTCCATCTAGTAGAGTTCTCTATTAGAACCTCTATATTCTCCATCTAGTAGAGTTCTCTATTAGAACCTCTATATTCTCCATCTAGTAGAGTTCTCAATTGCTACTCATCGTAAAGCGTCTCATCCATATGGTGTGATTTACCGAGGAAATATCACAATATACTGGTGCTTGTTAGCACATGCTATTGAGTGTTCATTAGTTATTCGTGTTAATTTTACAGTACAATATGATAATAGAAAGCATCTACCGAACACCCAGAGCTGATTAGATGCTGGAAGCAAAAGGTAAAACTGGAGAAATAGGAAAAAGTAACCACACACTTCCAGCCACGGAATCAGCCGAGGCTGCCCCTCCTCCTACACGTCGCCCTGACACTTCCAGCCACGGAATCAGCCGAGGCTGCCCCTCCTCCTACACGTCGCCCTGACACTTCCAGCCACGGAATCAGCCGAGGCTGCCCCTCCTCCTACACGTCGCCCTGACACTTCCAGCCACGGAATCAGCCGAGGCTGCCCCTCCTCCTACACGTCGCCCTGACACTTCCAGCCACGGAATCAGCCGAGGCTGCCCCTCCTCCTACACGTCGCCCTGACACTTCCAGCCGCGGAATCAGCCGAGGCTGCCCCTCCTCCTACACGTCGCCCTGACACTTCCAGCCACGGAATCAGCCGAGGCTGCCCCTCCTCCTACACGTCGCCCTGACACTTCCAGCCACGGAATCAGCCGAGGCTGCCCCTCCTCCTACACGTCGCCCTGACACTTCCAGCCGCGGAATCAGCCGAGGCTGCCCCTCCTCCTACACGTCGCCCTGACACTTCCAGCCACGGAATCAGCCGAGGCTGCCCCTCCTCCTACACGTCGCCCTGACACTTCCAGCCACGGAATCAGCCGAGGCTGCCCTCCTCCTACACGTCGCCCTGACACTTCCAGCCGCGGAATCAGCCGAGGCTGCCCCTCCTCCTACACGTCGCCCTGACACTTCCAGCCGCGGAATCAGCCGAGGCTGCCCCTCCTCCTACACGTCGCCCTGACACTTCCAGCCACGGAATCAGCCGAGGCTGCCCCTCCTCCTACACGTCGCCCTGACACTTCCAGTCAGATGAAAAATGTTTTTGAGAAATCAAACGAGTGTGTAATACATGTACTCTCATTTACTCAGACTGTATGCCATATAATTCACAATCCATTATATTTTACAACCATTATCTAGTTTACTCCCATGTACTCATGCTGCCATAGCATTTACAAACCATTCCTAGTTTGTTTTCAGGCTTTTTTATGTCCTACTGAAATTACAGTGATTCCTTCATATTTCTAAATGTGCAGTGTTTCTTTAGAGGTATGAAGTGGTTATGTTTTTATCGCTGAATTAATGACAGCGTAAAAAGTGTAAACCAGTTACGTAATATGAGAGATTTCCTTTAGTCCACATTGTGTCAAGTCCTATTACATTTTCAGGGTCATGTCTCAGAACAGCTTCAGTGTGAATGGCTCTAGTTTACACACCATCCATATTACCAGCTCTTTCTGGATTGCACTGCAGCTGCATGGATGTGGGAGTTATTTACATGTTGATTTTGGGGCAGTATCTACCAGCAGCACTAACGAGATAAGGATGCAGTGTGCCTGTTAACCCTCTTCTAATGACATGCATGGATGACATAAATAGTAATTAATTAAATTATTTTCATTTAATGGATTTGAACAAGATTCAACCCTTGGATGTAATCCTTAATGAGCGGCCTGTTCAGATGAAAGTCGCGTGTTTGTGTTATTTTATAATACTGAGAGACCCGCATCATAGCAACCTGCTGATACACAACAGAGCCTGCTCAAATAATAATAATCTTTGACCACAAGGGCTTTCTGAACCTTACAGTTCATCCTCTGTTCTAGAATATATGATTTGAAGATAAATCTGTGTAAATCCAGGGAATTTATTCCTGTATTTACCAGAGATTGTTCATCTTAATCTGGGTAAAGCCCTCTGTGACCCGATGCTGTTTTCTCTGCAGGACGCTTTAATCTCTCCAAAGATAGATCAGAAGATTTAAGGAAATAAAACTCCACATTATTCACTGTTAGTATTTAAATGTTGCTTTGCAGTAGCAGTACATATGTCGGATCTTAATTTGACCTGTTTCGTTGCAGGAGGAAAAGAATCCTGCAGCACAAGGTTTTGAATATCTGAATAAATATTTAGAATCGCCGTCAGGGGGCAGCTAGAAGCGGTGTTCGTATACAATGCAGTACCGTACCTACAGGATAAACAATGCATTCGGAAAGTATTCAGACCGCTTTACTTTTTCCAAATTTTGTAACGTTACAGCCTTATTCTAAAATTGATTAAATAGTTTTTTTCCACCTCATCAATCTACACACAATACCCCATAATGACAAAGAAAAAACAGGTTTGTAGAGATTTTTGCAAGTTTATAAAAAAAAAAATACGGAAATATCATATTTACATAATTATTCAGACCCTTTACTCAGTACTTTGTTGAAGCACCTTTGGCAGAGATTACAGCCTCGAGTCTTCTTGGATATGACGCTACAAGCTTGGCACACCTGTATTTGGGGAGTTCCTCCCATTCTTCTCTGCAGATCCTCTCAAGCTCTGTCAGGTTGGATGGGGAGCGTCGCTGCACAGCTATTTTCAGGTCTCTGCATAGATGTTCGGTCAGGTTCAAGCCCGGGCTCTGGCTGGGCCACTCAAGGTTTAGAGACTTGCCCCG
>JAGTTL010000708.1:0-29432 GCA_036851935.1 Coregonus suidteri | reverse complement strand
AAAAGGGTTTTTCTCTCCTGTGTGTATTCTCTTGTTGTATTAGTTTTGGGTTAAAGAGGTGAAACTTTTCCAAATAAAAGAAAGGGTGGGTTTTTTTCCCTGTAATTCTCTGTGGTGTTTCTTGAGGTGTTTGACTGGAAAACCCCTTTTCTCTGCTCATCAAAACATGATTTTGGTTTAAACCCCTTCCCAAAGATGAAAAGCCCCTTCTACTGAGAAGCGACGGTTAGGGCTGCCCCTTGGTTTGAAAAAAAGGGGACGACGTTAGGGTTCCTTCTTCATACAAGTTATTCAACCCCCAGTTTTTCCCAAACTCTTGGGATCAGATTTGAGAATATTGGATGGGTTTAAAATCATCAATGTAACCAATGGGGTAGGAGTGCTTCTAATGATTCTACATTTTGAAGAAGTTAGTGATTGTATTTAATGGGAATTAAGGACATCTCAGGAATGTCCTAAAATAAATGTATGTAAGAGCAATAAAACCCACTCCATTCCCGGTGTTTTCCTGCAGTCGACCAGCAGCACAGACACCCTCCCTCAGACCCAGCAGGTCAGTTCCCAGCATAGGCACGACCTGGGGACCCCACGTAGGTGGAGCGGGGAGGAGGGGTTGGAGGGAGAGGGAGGAGGGGGGTGGGATAGGTTGTTTCCTGTAAATCCCCAAAAAGAGGGTAGGTGGAGTTCAAGTTTAGTTACCACTAATGGTAAACAACACACACATGGTCTGAATGATGTCGGTCTATTGCATTTATTATTGCTCTGTTGTGAGGACCACAACGGAGTGGAAACAATGCCCCCTTGCTGTTTAAGAGCTTAATGGACAACCAAATAAATTTTTTCCAACTCTGCTCTCTTCATGCCGGTCTCGTTGACCAAAAACAGGGAATTTACCAAACCACGGTACACTGGTGGTTATTTTAAAACAATAAAAACATCCTATACCTAAAAAGTTACCCATTCCTGTAAAAGCCAATTAGTACAAGCGTTTATTAAATGTGTGTACATGATTTAACAAAAGTCAAAACATTGTTTAAAGACATAAGAAGCATGGTCCCAAAGTCACTTTGTTTAAAAAGCTGTCTTCGGTCCCTTGTACAAAAACGGGGGTCGCTCCTTATCAAAAAAGCCTCCTCCTTGCTCTTCCTTAATCGGACTCCGTACCCGTCAGTCGGGGCCCAGAGGAGACTCATCCCATATGTCGCATCGCCCTAGCAGCCGCACGCGCTGTCAGGCCGTGGCTGACTGTACTTGGGTGTTGTTGTGGGACCCTTCGCCTTGGGGTCTAGGCCTGGCCCTGTCGTTCGTACCACCACAATGGCCTTCCGTGGCTACCAAAGCCACTGCCTGGGGGGTGGTCCTCTACCTGTTTTCCCTACCAGCAGGTTGCGGGAGGAACCACAGTGCATCCTTCAGACACGTGGCTCGAGGTGGGGCCAGAGTTGTGTGAGGCCTTTGTTGTTATGAGGCCTTCGGGCCTACGGCCCATACAGCACGAAGCTGGGGCGTTAGGTCACTCTACTGCTGGCAAGGCGTGGGGAGCTCTGGCACTACCAGAGCAAGTGCCTCACCGACTCCTCCTGGCCTGCATCCTGGTCGGGGGGGCACGCGGTATGTACTCGCCATGCCCCGGGAAGTTGCATAACGGCCCTGACGGGAGGATCTCATGGGCGACCCATCCAGGACAGGTCACGGTGCCAATTCAGCAAGCGCAGGATGGGACAACGTTTGCGCCAACAAACCGTTTGAGGGCTCGCCTATAGCAAGCCCGCGCACTGGACACGACCGGTTTCCCGTTCCTGCACACGCGATAGAAGAGAGTGCGAAGTTTAGTTAAAACAGTGACAGGCTCTCCTTTTCCAGTTTAAAATGTCTTAAAAACGTTTTGAGCTGGATGTAGCTGTGTTGGGAGCAGGAAAGAGACTGGGGCTCGCAGGTTCGACTGGGATTCAAGACTCAGAGACCTGAGGTAAAACCCCCAGCCAGAATCCGTGCGAGGGCCTGGGTCTTATATTTGTATGACCGGGATGTAGCAAGAGTGAGATTGCTAACGATGTTGTATAGCGGCTGCACAAGGAACAAGTAGAGGTCAGGCCAAAGCCTTTTCCCCACCCTTGACCCTGGTCCTCTTCACCACTCCCTACTCAGCCTCTCACACTTGCTTCCCCACAGGAAATAAAATAGCATCCGGTCCCAGAGCTAAATGAGTTGATCTTTGGGCGGGATAAAAACAGAACTGATTAATAAAAAGGGACAGGTAAAATCACAGCCTTGATGATAAAAGCTGTCCTCAAAAAGGTCAGTCGTCATTAGTCCCCAAAAACCCAGTCTCTGTCTTACTAGTCCCTAAAAATCCCGGTCCAATTTTTTTTAACCAACGCACAATTCGCTGATCACTTCTCAAAATCAAAGCCCAGTAAAAAATACTACACTTGATCCTTAGCCAAAAAGGCCGAAGAAAGCCGGATAACCCACAAATTGAACCCTGCACCCACCGGGCACCCGGGTCCTCGGGAGACCTCAGCGGTTTGGCAAGTTGTGCTTCCTCCATCGCAACCCCTTCCAACGTTTCCCTGGCGACAGGCGAGTGGTTTTTTTCCAAAAGTCGCTAATGCGTCAAGTCACTACTAGCTCTTTACATCCAGTGCTACTATTTGTTTCATAAGGCCGGAAAATACGACAGTCGTCGTTTGTTCGGGCTTACATTCATTGGCCGCTGACTACTTTGACTGACGAAAATATACACCGGTTCAGCCAGCACGAGACTCAATGCCTGAGCAAAAAGTCTGGCTGCGGCAAGGCAGACGCCGTCTCTTGTTGATTTCTCTTGAAACAAGGATATCGGGCTCTGCCCAGAAGCAAAAGGCCCTCCAAAAAATACGTTGGAAACTCGTAAATGTGTTCCTCTCCACGGGAAAGTCTTTAGTAAAAGGCGAAAGGCTTGTGCGTAATGAAGAGAAACACAGAGTCGTATGGGAGTTCAGGAGGTCGTGTGCCGAAGACGCACATCTGTTTACCTCTAGGCCTGGTTCTCGCGGGTGTACCTGATAAACATTTTTTTTCCCCCCTCTTCTAATTTCCCTTCTTTGACTTCTTAAAAGTACCCCTTTCTCTCTTCTGTTCTGCTAAAAATGGCCATCATCTTTCTTAACGTCCTTTGATCTCCTGGTTAAAATCAAAGCTCTTGTATTTAGGTAAAAATAAACGCTCCAGTCCGCTTCCTGCAAGATCCAACATGCGTCTCTCTGTTTCCTTTACTTTTGTCTTCTTTTCCTATCTCTCTTAAAGAAAGGGTCCTCGTCTTATACCGTCACCATTTCCCAACCACTGTGCTCGTGTGTCAAAGAAGGTCCTGTAGTGTCTTCCAACTTGGCTGAAAATGCGCCCTGTACTGGCTTAACTACTCTATCATCTTCTAAAAGGGAGCAGTTCAGTTTTCCCAGAGGCCCCTCTTCCTACAGTCACCACCGAAGTGTAGTGAAAGGGTGGCCACGTCGCATTACGTGATCTGAGAAGAAAGCTAGGGGTTAGTTCTAGCATCAGTTGGCGGGCAGTCACGGGTAAAACAGATAGTCAATGCGAGAGGCTCTGGTGCCGTCACCACTTGGTCCAGGTGAGCCACTCCTCTCTTGGATGCAGGGGTTGTAAAACAGTCAGTTAGGTTTTTAAAATCCCTGCCACAACCCTTGCAATTAAAAACACTAGACCTAGCTACCTTAAAATCTTCTCCGCCTCTCCTCTCCTGTCCTGCTCTACTAAAACCACAGTTTAAAGAATACCCCACCGCACCACTAGAGGATTCCCTCCCCAGCATGTGGGACTTGCAGGTCGTCCTTCTAAAAGCGCGCACCGTCCATGTTTGTTTATTAAAACTCATATTAACATTTAGCACGTTAAAAATCCCTCCCCATAAAAGTACAGTTGGCTAAAAGAGTACGTTCCCCCAACACACACTTGTGCTCACCCTTTCACCACCACCTGTGGGGTCTTGAATAAAAATAAGCAACACCATCGTTTTTATTAAAATTGAGAACTCACTCCAAATGGAGGGCCCCGTGTGCTGCCACTTCTCCTCCCATTTGCTGTAAGAGGTTTAAAAAAAGGGTAGACCACAACTCCTGCAATAAAAAAACACATTCTGAATTTAAAAACTTTCTACAAAGGATTTAAAACAGATTGTGGCTCTATTAAATCAGTCTTTACGCTTCTAAACAACATTAAATGGTGGTGATGTTAAAAGCCATATAAAAGGATTAGTAAACAGTGCTAAAAGGCTAAGAAGTCATTAACAAACAGTTTTAAAGGGGTTATTTATTAGACACTTTTCCTCTCTCTCCCTAGCGGAGTAAAGGGGGGTGGTGGCAGGGGATAGGAGGTAAAAAACAGCGTGCTTTAAAAAACGATTCTTGGTTGGGGGAGTTTGATGGAAAGACCCTGGACTCATCTAACCACTGGGAGCTCTCCCACTCCAACTTTCCACTTCTTCTCCTCGCCCATGTTCGGGGTCGGAGAGATCATCAGCGTTTCTCTTCAGTAGGGCGAAGGTATCGCCAGGGTTCTCTACTCCCACCTCTCCTGCACTCTCCCCACTTGACAGTGTCGTTTTCCGACAACTGTCATCATACTGTCAGACCCACTTGGGGAGCTCTTCACTCTCCGTCTTCTCCAGAGCCGTCTTTCTTCGGCCCTTCTCCTCCTTCAGGGGGTCACATCAGTCTGGGGCGGGGTGGTTGGGGTGGGGATGGGTTTTGCCTCCCCACTCCCACTTCTTCTCCACCACCGCACCTTCCGCGCACTCCCACCTTACCTACCACTTCCTCAACTACCGTACCAACCTCCCATCTACTGCCGTCACCACACGACTCCTCGCACTACCGCCACACCCTCCTCCACCAACTGCCTCCACTATCACCTTCCTCCGCTACCTTGGCAACTGCCGATATCCTTCTTTCTGGCTGTTCGGAAGCCCGGTTCCGCAGCCGACCGCCCCATCCTCCCTGCCAGCCCCTGACCTTGGTTGGCCCAGTGGAGGAAGGGGCATCTGCGGATGAGGTGGGGACCCGCTCGCCACAGAGGTTGCACGACCTTACCCGTTCGTTGCACCTCCTCGTAGCGATGGCCCACCTCCTGGCCACTTCAACACAGACACCCTTTTCACAGGCGTTCTGCTACGTGGCCCATGTTTCACACCCACTTACGGCACAGGCTTTGGCTGGTCCTTGTAGTGGAACATGAGGCCCATGTTTCCCTTCCGAGGACTCTGGTGATGGGCTGGCTTTCAAACCCACCATTAGCCCCCGGGATCCTCCCTTTTGCTGGACAGTAACCCTCCAGGCCCCTGTCCAGATCCCGTCGGTAGCCTTCACCTGTGCAGGGGGCCCCTTCACGTTTTCAGTACCTGCCCAAACAGACTGCAACTTCCTCGGTCCGGCTTGTACCATTCATTGGTAACATACGTACAATAACAGTTTTGATGCTATTGTCCGTGCAGCTTTGATCACCTCGAACATTTCTGCCATGGATCCCGCTGCTTGTTCTGGGAGTTCTGGAGTTTCCCCCAGAACTCCCTTCAGGGAAGCTGTGCGCCGGCGAAATCTGACATCGAAACCCTTCCCATATGCGGAGGGTTAGGAATGCAGTTTACCTGCGCAGGTACGAAACGGAGTTTTGTTGTCTGTTAAATAGAAGATAAGTTGGGGAAGCTCAAACCACGTTGAGTCGAGGTGAAAAATCCCAAATGTGATTATCAATATAAAGCAAAGGCGAAAACATGGGGAATCGCGCGGTGAGTTCTTTCTCCTTCTCCATTATATATAAGTATCCATTTATTTGTCTCTTCTGACTGAAAAATATTCCCGCCTCCTACAAGCACAGGCTATATCCTACGTGCCAAAACGTAGGTCCAAGAGAAAGTGCAACGGACCGCTCATCTTTCTTGCTGTTTTCAAGTTCCACCAGCCATACCTCTCCTCTCCTAGTTCAGCAGCCATACCTCTCCTCTCCATTTTCAGCAATACTTCTCCTAGTTCAGCAGGCCTCTCCTCGCCTCTTCATAGTTCAGCAGCCTCTCATTCCCTCTCCTAGTTTTCAGTCAGCCTCTCCTCTCCTCTCCTAGTTCAGCAGACTTCTCCTCTCCTCTCCTAGTTCAGCAGCCTCTCCTCTCCTCTCCTAGAATCAGCAGCCATACCTTCTCCTCTCCTAGTTCAGCACAACTCTCACTAGTTTCAAGCAGCCTCCTCCTCTCCTATCCTAGTCGCAGCCAGCCCCGTTTCTCACTCTACTCTCCTAGTTCAGCCAGCCTACTTAACCTCTCCTCTCCTAGTTCAGCAAGCCATACTCTCCTGTCCTATAGTCAGCAGCCACATTACCTCTCCTCTCCTAGTCAGCAGCCATACCTCTCATCTCCTAGTTCAGCATACTCTCCTAGTCAAGCAGCCTCTCCTCTCCTGTCCTAGGTTCAGGCAGACCATAACCTCTCCTTTCCTAGTTTTTCAGCAGCAATACTCTCCTCTCCTTAGTTCAGCAGCCATTAACGCTCTCCTCTCCTAGTTCAGCGCCCATACCTCTCCTCTCCTAGTTGCAGCATACTCTCCTAGTTCAGCACCATCCCTCTCCTCTCCTCCCTCTCCTAGTTCAGCAGCAGTACTCGTCCTCTCTAAGTTCAGGTCAGCCTCATCCTCTCCTGTCCTAGTTCAGCAGCCATAACCTCTCCTCTCCTATGTTCAGCAGCCCATACCTCTCCTCTCCTAGTTTCAGCAGAGACCTCTCTAGTTCAGCAGCCTACATCTCTCCTCTTCCTAGTTCAGCAGCCTCTCCTCTCCTCTCCTAAGTTCAGGCAGCCTCTCCTCTCCTCTCCTAGTTCACAGCAGCCTCGTCCTCTCCTCTCCTTAGTTCAGCAGGCCATACCTCTCCTCGCTCCTAGGTCAGACAGCCATACCTCTCCTGTCCATTTTGTTCAAGCAGCCATAACTCTCCATCCTAGTTCAGCAGCCATAAACTCTCCATCCCTAGTCGCACAGCCACATACCTAGCCTCCTAGTTTTCCTTAGGGCATGCCAAGATCAGGTGAGCGTGTTGTCTCAATTAAATAGAGTTGTCTATATAATGGATGGATGGAGAAGGCACGGGCAGTTATCTTCCCACGGAATTAACCTTCCCTAAATATGATTAGGCTATTAACAGTTCCTATGGAAAGTCTACACCCAATATAACTTTTTTCACATTTTGTTGCTGCTTTAAAAAGTGGATTTGAAATAGATTTGATTAGAATTTTCCGTAATTCATCTACACAAAATAAATGTCATAAGTAAAAAACAAAATTCTATCACATTTGTACAAACAAATACAAAACAATAACAACTAGTACTTGTGTGATATGAATGACTAACCCTTCCTCTGTTAATAATGATGTTGTTTGTGGTGTATTAAGCCACCCAGACACGTCAAAGATGGTTCACAATAATCCCCAATAATGACTCACCATTTAACCCTGTACATTTGGATCTGATTCGCAAATAATACACACAATAATGACCACCTGCACCCCTGATTACATGTGACTATTCACAATAATCCACAATAATGAGTACCTGGCAGCCCTGTACATGTGACTAGTCATCATAATCCACATACTGACACATGCAACCCTGTATATGTGACTATTCACACTAATCCCCAATAATGACCACCTGGCAACCCTGCTACATGTGACATATTCACAATAATCCCAATAATGACCACCTGCCAACCCTGTACATCTGTGACTATTACACATAATGACCGTGCAACCCTGTACATGTGACTAGTTTTTCATTACTGGCCACCATGGAATCGAACGCCACACCCTGCCGTTGCAAAAGCCATGCTCTACCAAACTGAGCTACATCCCTGCCGGCCATTCCTCCTCTACCCTGGAACGACGTCTGTGCAGTGTAGTGCGATGCAGTTGCCTTAGACCCACCGTGACCACCTGCCAACCCTGTACATGTGACTATTCACAATAATCCACATAATGACCTAAAATGAAAGAGTGCAAAAGGAGAATATAAATATTCAGATCTTGTTTGCAACAAGGCACTAAAGTAATACTGCAAACAAATAACCAGGGGCAAATGAATACACTTTTTTGGGCTAAATGCCAAAGCCTTACGTTTGGGGCAAAATCCAACATCACTGAGTACTGCTCCTTTATTTTCAAGCATGGTGATGGCTGCATCATAGTAAGGAACTGCTTGACATCAGTCAAAGACTGTGGAGGAGTTTTACAGGATGAAACGAAACTGGAGATCCTAGAGGAAAGGACTGCTTCAGTCTGCTTTTTACACCAGACACTGGGATAGGAACTCACCTTTCAGGTCAAGACCGTAACCTACCAACACTAGAGTCCCACATCTAAATCTTTGGGCAGCTAAAAGGCTTAGCTTGCTTACAGTTTTTCGCAAAGCTGCTAGTATAGTAGCCTACAGCCCAACTGGTAAGCTGCTATTGGAGTCAGCCTAAGCCAAAACTGGTAAGCTGCTAGTGGTGTATCGCATACAGCCAACTGGGCAAGCTGCTAGTGGAGGTAGCCTACAGCCAATTGACTGGCAAGCTGCTAGTGGAGTTTAGCCTACAGCCAAACTGGTAAGCTGCTCGTGGTGTAGCCTACAGCGCACTGGCGAAGCTGCTAGTGGAGTAGCCTAACAGCCAACTGGTAAGCTGCTTAATGGGAGTAGCCTACAGCCAACTGGTAAGCTGCTAGTGGAGTAGCCTACAAGCCAACTGGCCAAGCTGCTAGTGGAGTTAGCCTACAGACAACTGGTAAGCCTGCATAGTGGAGTAGGCCTCCAGCCAACTGGCAAGCTGCTAAGTGGAGTAGCCTACAGCCAACTGTTAATGTACTGCTAGTGAAGTCGCATACAGCCAACTGGTAACTTGCTAGTGATGTAAGCCTACAGCCAATTGGTAAGGCTGCTAGTTGGAGTAGCCCTACAGCCAACTGGCAAGCTGCTAGTTGAGTAGCCTACAGCCAACCTGTAGCGCTAATGGCAGTAGCCTACAGCCAACTGGTAAGCTCTCAGTGGAGTAGCCTACAGCCAACTGGTAGCTGCTAGTGGGAGTAGCCTATCAGTCCAACTGTTAAGCTGCTAGTGAGTTAAGCCTTACAGCCAACTGGTAAGCTGCTAGTGGAGTAGCCTACAGCCAACTGTCTAAGCTCCAACTAGCTGCATTGTACCGATAAGTCATTGGTAGTTGCATTATTGTTTTGTTTTCCGCGATTGGGAAATGCATTGTAGTGGCATGAAGGAAGTGTTATTACGGTAATTAGCAAACGTTTTGCATTGCGGATTGTCGGGTATTAGTGCATGTAAGCCTGTGGTTAGCGTCGTGTCATGACGTGCTGCATTATGAATTGTCATGTTTGTATAAAGCGGTGGCCAGTAAAAAGGGGGGGGGGGGCCTGTAGTCTTGCTGCAAGACATAGCCGTGCCCTGGCTGCAAATACATTGTGTGCTAATGTGTAACTATCGATTATTATCCGATTCCCTGTGTGTATCAGCAAGCGGAAAATAGTTGTGCCCCCATTTAGTTCATTTCTGATGCCCCTTGCCGAGTTCATCCTGCCAGCCAGGGCCTGGCTACGAGTAACCAGCTAAACTACACCAAACGATTGTTCTTCAAAGTCAAGGACCATTAAATGCGCGCAGTGTAAAAGCATGAAGCAGGCCACAAAGACCCATTATTATAAAATGATTAAAATTAATCTAAACTCACCTGATTCATTGTAGAAAAAAGTGGGTTATTGGTCGATTGCAGAGTTTCAGGCGAAGTTAACTAGATGTTTATCTCTTAGGGATACGGACCTTTAGATCAGGGAGGTAGAGGACCGAGACGGTTATATTCAAACATGTGACTCTCTGCTAAAGAGTCACAAGAGACAAAATGGAGAATAAGAGAAACATGTGAAATCCACCTTCACTTCCGTGCGACTTAAAATAGGAACTCCGCCAAACATACAAATTAAATAATACAGCAGTAGTCTGCCTTAGCTCATCTTTCAAACTGTTACAAGTCCGATATCATTTGAACATTCTACCTTCAATCATGTTGTCTGGTGTCTGTACTCTGGCACGAAGACCGTAAAGTCACAAGGGAGAAAAGAGCCAGGCTCCGCCCTTCACTTCCGCCTCAACTGAAACGTTTGGGGATTCGGCCCAAACATACAAATAATTTTTATTTATTTATTTTATTTAACGTTATTTAACCAGGTAAGCCAGTTCGAGAAACAAGTTTCTCATTTACAACTGCGACCTGACCAAGATAAAGCAAAGCAGTAGTGATAAAAAACAACCAAACACAGAGTTACATCTGGGGTAAACCAAAACATAACGTCAAAAATACAAACAGAACCTTATATATACAGTGTGTGACAAATGTAGCAAGTATAGGAGGTAAGTCGAATAGATAGTCCATAGTGCATAATAATTACATTGAGTATTAACACTGGATAATAGATGTGCAAGAGAGATTATTGTGCAAATAGAGATACTGGGGTGCAAAAAAATGAGCAAAATAAATAACAATATGGGGATTAGGGTAGTTGGGTGGGCTAAATTTTCAGATGGCTGTGTACAGGTGCAGTGATCGGTGTAGGTGCTCTGACAACTGATGCTTAATGTTAGTGAGGGAGATAGAGTTCTCCAGCTCAGAGATTTTTGCAGTTCGTCCAGTCATTGGCCAGCAGAGAAACTGCAAGACAATGGCGGCCTAAAGGAGGTGTTGGCTTTGGGGTATGACCAGTGAGTATTGGGGATTTATTAGTCTCGCTAAATTGATGGATGACTAACTTACGAAGAATGCATCTCTTGAACTGGGCTAATGTAGGCTGTGACACCTGGCCAAGGCTAGTTGATTGATGTGTAAGAGCTGTTTTAGGGGGGGTAAAATATAGATAAAGGATTGTATCTTTCAAGATGCTAGAACTATACTGGTTCTTGTGATCTGTGAACCTTTCCTTGGGACATAGGAATGATGTCTAAGGGAGCTGGCTCGTCTCTGCTCACTATGATAGTTTGTTATGAGTAATCTTGTGCCGGCTGAAGTGTTGCAACAAATGGCGCCGGAGGGAGATGAGGACCAACGCCTGAAACCAACGATTGGACTGAGAAAGTTTAAACCACGCTCAAGCCTCTACTCTAATTGGCCAGCAGAGAAGTGGGAAATTCCCTCTGTCAGAGTAATTTGAGTAGTGAAATCTGAAACAATTTGTGTAGTTGTCTGGGGTGTCCTGCTAGTCATCATCAGAGAGCCCGTTATATACGAAACATCTCATATTTATCCATTTGAAGGTTTTTGAATGAATTAAATACACTAAGTATATCTTAGAAGTCGTGTTGACCTCTTTGTTGCCTATACCAGATTTGAATATTAACGCGACTTTGACAAGTGGTGACCCCGCTGACGCGGTCTTGGTAGAAAGGGACTTCGGCTGGATACTGTCCGGACTCCATTTGTCACTCTTTTAATTCTAACCGTTATGTTTTTCACAACTTGCACGGGCTTCTAAAAATGTAAGCAGATACTATGTTTTAAATGACTGAAGATCTGCACATTGGGCTTTATACAACTTAAATTTCGTGAAAACAAACTGTCTGATGTTAAAGTGAACTTAAATTATGAACACTATTATGACGTAGATCAGCACAATATTGTGACATAGCAAGCATTTGCTAAATGTGATGTTAAAAACATTGGTACCAGAGAGTGTTGGTTCTACCCGGCAGGCTCCGTTAAAGATACCGGCTCATGGTTCAAGGATACAATACTGAAATCTACCGGCAAGGTCCCGTAATGCGACAATACGGCTTAAGTTCGGAGAAGATATAGGGAATAATTGGTTTAAGTAATTTGCTATCGGCAAGGTTTCGTAACTACGAACAGTACGACTAAGGTTCGAAGAATTCACACGGACACGGTCCGTACCTGAGATTACGGCTCGGTTCGTGAAATTTTAGATATAATATAACTAGCGACTGGGCAAGGTCCCATAACTTCGAGGGATCATGGCTAGTTTCAGCTGAGTATTTTTTTTAAGATAGTAGAAGAAGCTGTGTGCCCAAAATAGATTGTGTGTGGAATATAAGTGTGTCCATTTTATGACTGTGTGACATGGGTGTCTCATTCTATGACTGTGTGACATGGGTGTCATTGATGACTGTGTGACATATTTGACTGTATGATAGGGGATTATGACTGTGTATTGTGACGTGGGCGATAAACTGTGCTACTATTTTTGCTGTGTTGATAACTGATATACTAACGCTTAACTGTGTACCATTTTGGCTGTTGAATACAAAAAGAATAGAATATTTTAAAAACAGTAATATATGAGAAATACAAATAGTAATAAAAGGTATAAATTGATGCAAACGTGTAACAAAAGACACCCATTGGACGGTACTATAAAAAGTTAGACAGTAACGAGTGTTCTGTCGTATTCATGAAAGTGTGAATGTGATAACCTGTATACCTTGATAGAAAAACAAATTGGGAAATCAAAAGACGTTTGTGGCTGTTCAAATGGTTATAATTTGGAAATAACTGTTGGATTTGTGGTTTGCTTAAACCATATAACCCGTTTAAAAAAACAATTGGAACATAAAACTAAAGTGCATGAATGAGTGGACTGACTAGAACGTTTGAATTGATATATTTGAACTATAACATTTGGTGTTTGACATAGCATAATACTGCTTTTGGAATAGTTGTGTCGAAGCAATTCGGTTTAGTATTGATTTGAACGTTTGGACGTTTTGACCGTGCAAAATACTGGTTCAAAAACAAATTAGACCGAAATAATTCGGTTTATAAACGTGCACCCAACTTTCACTAATTAAGGTGGGAATTTATTTGATTTACATGATGGACTGTAGTGCTTTTGAGTAACTGCGGAATATTGGAAGGCGGCGCTGGGATGAGAAACCCACAGCCTCGTCACAGTTCCATCAAAAAGCTGTCTCCCCCTGAACAAAAACAGCTTAGAGTTGCCGAGGGGAGAGGGCTGGCGAGAGCAAAAGGTGTGGGCTTTTGGAGCCATGAAAAGACTGGGAGATGGCTGGGAAGCATTGTGGGTTTTCCTGACGAGAAATGTTCTGAACTTGCTCACCGAGCGTCAGGCGTGAGAAAGTAGAGAATGTTTACATTTGCAAATTTTTGGTTAATTTGGCAGAACGCTCTTGTCTAGCAGCTGATTTATGGTAGCAATTGGGGTTGAGTGCCTTGCTCGACGTGCAAACATCGGCAGATTTTTTCGCCTAGGTCTTGCTCGGGGATTGGGAACCGGTGCGACCTCTCGGTTGTTGGCGGCGGCGCTATTGGTCAACTAAACTTGCCAGCCGACCCCATATGAGTTTAAGATTGTGGCGTTGTTGGATAATGTGATTGGAATACACTGACCATAAGATACTGTGTTTTTAGAGCGTAATGTATAATTAGTACAAAGCAAATAGAGGAGTTTAAATTGGAACTAATTATTCATGGTAGAGCTAACGTAGTACAGTGAGGGAACTTCATTTTTGTGTCAGAGGGTAAGATGAGATCATTAAATGGTACATTATAGTGGAAATCTATTTATCATTTCAGGCATGGAGTAACAATCCTGCATTTTAAATGAGTGTAAATTCCACGTCCTTGATGTGGTTGATTGACAATGGGTACGATGGAGTATTTGGTTTGGTAATGTCTGAATGGAACTATTTGTAGCGTGTTTATGGGTTACAATAGCAAAAAAATAAATCATTACACATAGGGAATCAAAAAAGGAGAGAGGAGTGTTGTTGCTTTAGTGAAAGCTACTGCGATTTTCATTTGGTGGACGTCAACTTGCGCTCTATGAGCTGGGGATTAGTTACTTGTTGAGAGCTCACAGATGGTGTGGAAGTGAATTGGCCATGTCCCTGGTTCGAACACAGGTAGGGGGACCAGTCGACAAACGCTTTCGCAGTAGGGGCTATATACCTAGATTACTATGTGGATTGAGAAATGTGAAAGGTTGAATTAGATAGCTGTAAAATAAGTATTCTAGAAGTCTATATGAAAATATGTTCTCAGGTTTTACCATGCGCTCTTCCCCCGAGGAGACAAGGGAGCGGTGAGAGACAGTCTATAGTTCAGATGGTAGGAATGTCATTAAGCTATAGCCTGAATAAACGGATAGACAGTCATTTGTTTTATTAATTAGGCATAATCAGAGAGAACAGTTAAATAAATTGAATAGCGAAACCTGAAATGGGTTAGCGGGAAAATACAGAATAATTGGGACTAGTAGAGTAGCCTACAGCCACTGGGTAAACTGGCTAGTGGAGGGAGTAGCCTACAGCCCAACTGGCAAGCTGCTAGTGTAGTAGCCTACAGCAAACTGGGCAAGCTGCTAGTGGAGTGCCCTACAGCCCAACTGGCAAGCTGGCTAGTGGAGTAGCCTACAGCCACTGGTAAGCTGCTAGTGGAGTAGCCTACGAGCCAAATGGTAAGCTACTAGTAGAGTAGCTACAAGCCAACTGGATAAACTGCTAGTGGCGAGTAGCCTACAGGCCAAACTGGCAAGCTGCTAGTGGAGTTAAGCCTACAGCCAGCCCAACTTGGTACGGCTGCTAGTGGAAGTAGCCTACAGCCAACTGGTAAGCTGCTAGTGGAGTAGGCCTACATCCAACTGGCAGAGCTGCTAGTGGAGTAGCCTATCAGCCACAACTGGGTAAGCTGAATAGTGCAGCCTACAGCCACACTGGGTTAAGCTGCTAGTGGAGCCATACAGCCAAACTGGTAAGTGTGCTAGTGGACGTAGCCTACAGCCAACTGGTAAGCTGCTTAAGTGGAGTAGCCTACAAGCCAACTGGTAAGCTGCTAGTGGAGTAGCACTACAGCCCAACCTGGTACGCTGCTAATAGAGTAGCCTACAGGCCAACTGGTAAACTGCTAGTAGAGTATCCTACAGCCAACTGGTAAGCTGCTAGTAGGAGTAGCCTACAAGCCAACTGTGTAACTGCTAGTGGAGCCCTACAGCCAACTGTCACACAAATGATGTAAATGTACTACAAACCTAAACTGGGTTTATTACATGGAAAAGCTATTATTTAAATATGCAATTATATCTTTTAATGAGCTAACAGTGGTTAGTTTTTCAACAGGAATTATTTTTTTGCTTTTATCCCAAATGGAGAGTCACTGCTATCCCCAGTGTAAATATTGCTATTCGGGGATCTAGGCACAGATGGAACGGTGAGGGTATCATTGTACCACAACAGGCTGCATATTGCGTCACAAAGATCAGAGACCACCCCAAGCCCATACCAGACAAAAAAAAAAGATGTGATCTCTGGATTGGCCTTAACCCCCCACATCTACCAGGCCACGTGCTGTTTCCCTAGGATCTAGGGATGTCAGAGACTAATTATAATATGCTACAGTAGGCCTACACAACGAAGTACCAAAATAAACCGATAGATATTAATCAAATGTCTGGTATCCAACAACTCTGGGGAGGCTATGTGCTATAAAACCATTTGTCAGTCATGAATATATAACGAATCCTAATGAAACCAGAGTGTGTTGGTTGTGTATTAATAACATTAATGCCGGGGCGGCAGGTTAGCGTAGTCGGTAAGAGCGTTGTGACCATTCACCGAAAAGGTCGCGGTTCTAATCCCCGAGCCGACTAGGTGAATAATCTTGTCGGTGTGCCCTTAAGCAAGGCACCTTAACCCTAATTGCTCATAGTAAGTCGCTCTGGATAAGAGCGTCTGCTAAATGACCAAAAAAAAAAATAAAAAAGAATAAAAAAAAATTAAGACTGCGTACCCCGCAGGCCAATGCGAGGTGGGGGAGTTTGAAGAATGCCTTTCCGTGGCTACACAAGGATATTGGTAGCTGTAAGTATCTGATTATTTAAAAGAAGTTCAAGCTACGCCCCGGGGATTGTCATTAAACAAGGACAACAATAACATGTTGTCAGATTGGTAGTCGCTATGACGAGACAGAGGAAAAAGAAAGCACT
The DNA here is from genome assembly GCA_036851935.1 of Coregonus suidteri. Lineage (NCBI taxonomy): Eukaryota > Metazoa > Chordata > Actinopteri > Salmoniformes > Salmonidae > Coregonus > Coregonus suidteri. Next base: position 13,405 of record JAGTTL010000708.1, on the reverse strand, counting down.
AACTCTGAAAATGCAGTCAAACATTCGACAAGGTCAGTAGACTGTGAGTAGTCGAAGAGACGCTAGCCTAGCCAAAAAAACGTGACAACAGATGAGAGAACGAGATTGCCATTGGAAATCTGTTTGCCGGAGCCAACCTACCGAAGTTAAGAGAAATAGAAAATGTACCTGTGCCCCGAAGTGTTTCCTGTCATGATAGGCTTAGTCCTATTCCTACGTCCTATGCAGGTTAAAAGGCAATCTAACTGGACAATTTTGGAAACGTTTTCAAAGCAGAGAATTCCATGTCTACCAGCAGCCAGTAGAGCAGGGGGACCAGCCAGTTAGTTGATGACTCCTTATAGCGCCTACAGTTTTATTTAAGGCCAGTGTTGTTGTGCAAACATTTACTTGTGCTCCAGCAGCTGTCCATGACATCCGCTCCCTACATGACTTGACTGACCAGTTAGTTTGATGGACTCCTTATAGCTCCTACCTAATGATTTTAAGCGCCAGTGTGTGGCAAAACATGACTTCTGCTCCAGCAGGTGGCCAATGATAATCCCCCCCTATATTGAACTTGACTGACAAGGTAGTTTGATGGACTTCCTTATTAGCTCTTAATGATCTCAAGCATAGTGTTGGGCCCACATGACCTCTGGTCCAGCAAGGTGGCGGTGAATAAGTCCCTATAGGAGTGACTCATTTCTTTGATGTCCTAAATGAATGCATAGGGCAGTCAACAGTGCACCTCGGGCCTTAACCCTGTTCCGGGCCCATTTATTCACGTCGATGCTTCACGTGTTCTTCATCACTCCTCCCGCAATAGTCCATCTCCAAGTTCTTCCTTCCCGTCTAGCCCTGTGCGTTTCCACTGAAGTGTCTGTGTTTTTATGTGGTTATGAGTTTTGCTCAACTGCGTGTGCCCCTTCCATTTCCACTGTCTGTCCAGTTGAGTAGCTATCGCATTATACTGTAGTCCTACTTACTACCAATGTCCACTGTAGTCAAAGGTGATTTTCGATTATTATGTATGAGTATGATTATATATTGTTATATTATGATGTTCATAGCCTATAGGGGTTGTGGTAACAGGCCCGCTGTGATTTGTTGTTGTACTGTACATGTTCAAGTATCTGCACTCTAAGCTAATTAGCCTGAAAACCTGCTAGGGGAAAAGTCACTATTCCGGTCGTAGCTGTATCCACCTAGGTCAAAACCTTGTTCAGTCCATTATCCTAAAAGGCACCCTTCTGTGCCTCGATATACTCCACCTAGGGGCCGGCAGCCAGTAAGTACAGGTAAGTTGACAATTATGGCACAATAAGTTGTCCTATGAAAAGCTAGTCACATCTGAGCATGTTTAAACTGACCTATGAATGATAAAGTGGCAGTCTGTGCTCTTGGGCCCTTATGGCATCAGTGCACACCTCCAAATTTTGTCCCTTTTGAAAAATGAACAGTTGAGATGGGCCGCTCTTTCTGTTGGCCGTCCTTTGACGGACACATCTGAGGGCTAGTCCCTGCGGGAATACAACATGACATCAACATCATAACAATAATCCCAATTATAAAGAAGCCTTTGAATTAATTGGTTTGTCAAAGAAAAGGTTACATACAATATTGGCAACATCACTATCACCTCTGTATGGGTAGGGGAAAAGGTGATTGATGCCGCTTCGATTGTTTGTTGTGTGTGTGTGGTGATGTGTGTGTTTGGGTGGGTGTGTGTGTTGTGGGTGTGTGTGTGGGTTTTGTGGGTGTGTGTGTAAAGGTAAGCCACAGCTAATAAGGTGTCTCTCCTGTGTGTATTCTCGTTGTGTAAAACCAGGCTTCCTGACTGAGTGACTCTCTTCCCACACTGCATCACAACCAAAAGGCTTTCTCTCCATTGTGGTGTTCTCCTGGTGTACTAGAAGTCCTTATGAATGGTTAAGCTCATTTCCACAGTCCTGAGCAGTGGTTAAGGCTTCTCTCCTGTGTGCATAATCTCGTGTTTCAGGCCAGGTTTCTGACTGAGTGAATCTATCTTCCCACCACTGATCACAGCTATAAGGTTTCTCTCCTGTAGTGTATTCTCTTGTGGTGGTATTAAGATTTGTTGAGAGGTGGAACTCTTTCCACAGTCAAGAAAGTCAGCGGTGAGGTTTCCCTTCCCTGTAATTCTCTGCTGGGTGTTTTCGTGAGGTGTGCTGATCCTGGAGAGACTCTTCTCTGCCTCATCAGTCAACATGATGTTGGTTAGGCCTCCCCAGATGATAAGCCCGTCTACGGAGAGTCGACGGTTAGGGGGACTGTTCCCTGTGAAACAAAGACAGACAGTTAGGGGTTCCCTTCTTCATATCGAAGTTAGTTTTCAGCCAGCTTTTCCAAACTCTTGTGATCAGATTTGAGCATAATTGGATTGTGGTTAAACTCATCAATGTAACAATGTGGTAGGAGTGCTTCTAATGAGTCTACATTTGAAGAAAGGTTAGTGGATTGTAGTTAATGGTAATTAAGGACATCTAGGGAATGTCCTACAATAAAATGTATTTAAGAGCATAAACCCACTCCGTCCCGGGTGTTGCAGTGCGACCGACAGCAGCACAGACACCCCTCCTCAGGACCAGCAGTAAGTTACCATGGGAGAGGCACGACCTGGGCTGACCCCAAGAGGGGGAGGGGGGAGGAGGGTTTGGAGGAGAGTGGAGGAGGGGGGTGGGTAGGTGTGTTCCTGTAAATCCCAAAAAGAGGGTAGTGGAGTTCAAGTTAGTACACTAAGGGTTAAACAACACAACAATGGTCTGATGAGGTCTTACATTTCAATGGGGATGGCGACCACGGAGTGGTAAACAATGCCCCCTTGCTGTTTAAGACTTAATTGGACACCAAGTAAATTTTCTCCAAACTCTGCTTCTTTCATTCCGGTCCGTGACACAACAGGAAGTTACCAAACACGTTACATGTGGTTGTATTTACAAACAATAAAAACCAATCCTACCTAACGTACCCATTCCTGTAAAAGCCCAATTAGTAAAAGAAAGAAAGCCACTTTAAAATGTGTGACATGATTTAACAAAGTAAAAACATTTTTAAGACATAAGAAGCCTGTCAAAGTCACTTTTGTTTAAAAAGCTGTCTTCGGTCCCTTGTACCAAAAACGTGGTGAGTCTTATCAAAAAGCACCTCATGCTCTTCCTTAATCGACTCCCGTACCCGTCCGTCGGGGGGCCCCCAGAGGCGACTCCTCCCCTAGGCGCATAGCCCTAGGCGACGCCAGCGCTTGTCAGGCACGTGGCTGCCGGGACCTTGGGTGGTGGTGTGTGGGAACACTTCGCCTGGGGTCGAAGGCCCCCTGTCGTTCGTACCACCGCCAGGGCTTTTCTTGGCTAACCAAAGCTCTGCCTGGGGGGTGGTCTCTAACCTGTTTCCCTAGCCATCAGGTTGCGGGAGGACCACAGTTGCATCCTTCAGACAACGGTAGAGGGTGGGCCAGGAGTTGTGTGAAGGACTTTGTTGTTATAGGGCCTTCGGCATACCCCATAACAGCACGGAGCTGGGGCGCTTAGGTCCTCTCCTGCTGGCAGGCGTGAGGAGATCTGGCCCTCCCAGAGCAAGTTGCCTCACCGACTCCTCCTGGCTGGCACGCAGCCTGGTCGGGGGGGCAAGCGGATGGTCCTTCAGCCATGCCCCCGGGAGTGCAATAACGCCCTGACAGGGAGGATCTCATGGGCGACCAATCCAGGACAGGTTCACGGTGCCATTCCAGCATTAGCAGGATGGGACACGTTGCGCCAAACAGTTGAGGGCTCGCCTATAGCAAGCCTCAGCGCCAGCAGGACACACCGTTTTCACGTTCCCTGCACAAGAGAGCGAAGAGAGCGGAGGTTAGTTAAAACAGTGACAGGCTCCTTTTCAAGTTTTAAAAGGTCTTAAAAACGTTTTGAGCTGGATGCTAGTGTGTGGGGAGCAGGAAAGGAGACTGGGGCTCCAGCAGGTCGACTGGGATGCAAACTCAGAGACCTGAAGTAAGAACCCAGCCAGAAACCGTGCGGTGCCTGGGTCTTATTGTTGACCCGGGAGGTGGCAAGAGGTGAGAGGGTAACGATGTTATAGCGGCTGCCCATGAACAGTAGAGGTCCGGGCAAGCCTTTCCCCCCCTTGACCCTGGGCCTCTTTCACCACCTCCCTCCTACACCTGCTCACACTTGCTTCCCCACAGGAGATAAAGAAGCATCCCGGTCCAGAGCTAAATGAAGTTGATCTTGGGGGGGGGGATAAAAACAGAACTGATTAATAAAAGGACAGGTAAAATCACAGCCTTGGATGAATTAAAACCTTTCCCTCACAAGTCAGTCGTCTTAGTCCCCCAAACAACCCAGTCTCTGTCCGTACTGTCCCTAAACATTCCGGTCCAATTTTTTTACAAAGGCACAATTCGCTGAATCACTTCTCAAAAATCAAGCACAGTAAAAGACTACACTTGATCTTAGCCGAAGACGAGCCGAGAAGCGATAACCACCAAATTGAAACATGCACACGCCGGGCACCCGGGGGGTCTCGGGAGGACCTCAGCGGTTTTTGGCTAAAGTGGTGCTCCTCCCATCGCAACACCTCCAACGTTTCCCTGGCGACAGGCGAGTGTTTTTTTCCCAAAAAGTCGCTAATGCGTCAAGTCACTTACTAGCTCTTTACATCCTAGTGGCTACTATTTGTTCAAAGGCCGGAAAATACGCCAGTCGTCATCGTTTGTCGCTTTAAATTCCATGGCCGAGTGACTACTTTGGACTGGAAACAATACACCGCGTTAGCCAGCACGAACTCAAATGCCTGAGCAAAAAGTCTGCCGCGGCAGGCAGACGCCGTCTCTGTTGATTTCATCTTGAAACAAGATATCGGGCTCTGCCAGAAGCAAAGGCCATCCCAAAGATTACGTTGAACTCGGAAATGTGTTCCTCTCCACGGAAAGTCTTTAGTAAAAGGCGGAAAGGATTGTGCGTAATGAAGATAAACCAGGCGGTCGTTTATGGAAGTCAGAGGTTCGGTGCCCGAGACTCACTCTGTTTACTCTAGGCCGGGTTCTCCGCGGGTCTGTTACCTGGCTACCTTTTTCCCCTCTTCTAATTCCCTTTCTTTACTTCTTAAAAGTACTACACCTTGCTCTTTCTGTTCTGCTACAAATGCCCACTCTTTCTTAAACGGCTTTGCTTTCCTGGTTAAAAAAATTCAAAGCTCTCGTTTGATTTTAGGTTAAAATAACGCTCCAGTCGCGTCTGCCAGTCCCAACATGCGTCTATCTTTTTCTTTACTATTTTTTTCTTTCCTATCTCTCTAAAGAAGGTCCTCAGTCTTAAACCCTTCACCCATTTCCCAACCACTGTGCTCGTGTGGTCAAGAAGTCCTGTAGTGTCTGCCACTGGCTGAGAACTGCTCCCTGTACTGGCTAACTACTCTATCATACTTCTAAAAGGGAGCAGTCAGTTTCCAGGGCCCTCTTCCTACAGGTCACACCAGAGTTAGTGAAAGGGTGCACTTGTCAGCACTTACGTGATCCGAGACAGAAAGCAGCAGGGTTGTATTCTAGCATCATGTTGGCGGGCAGTCACGGGTAAACAGCATAGTCAATGCTAGAGGCCTCTAGGTGCCGTCACCCACTGGTCCAGTTGAAGCCCTACCTCTCTTGGATGCAGGGTTTTAAAACAGTTCAGTTAGTTTAAAATCCCTGCACAACCATTGCAATAAAACACGTAGACATATCTACCTTAATCCTTTCCTACCCGCTCCTCTCCTGTCTGCTCTACTTAAAAACACCGTTAAAATCCCCACCCACCACTAGAGGATCTCCTCCCAGCATGTGGGACTGCAGGTCTTCTAAAAAGCGCGCACGCGTCATGTATGTTATTAAAACCATATACATTTAGCACGTTGAAAATCCTCCCCCATAAACGTACAGTTGGCTAAAAGAGTATACGTCCCCCAACCACCATGTGCTCTCTCCTTCACCACCACCTGTGTGGTCTTGAATAAAATAGCAACACCATCGGTTTTTATTAAACATGGGAACCACTTCCAAATGGAGGGCCCGTGCTGCACTTCTCATCCCATTTGCTGTAAGAGGTTAAAAAGGGTAGACCACACTCCCTGCAATAAAAAACACAGCTGAATTAAAACTTTCTAAAAAGGATAAAACATATTGTGCTCTTAAATCAGTCCTTTACGCTTCTAACATTAATGGTGGTGAGGTTGGAAAAAGCCATAAAAGAGGATTCGTAAAACAGTGCCTAAAAAGAAAAGAAGGCATTAAACGAGTTTAAAAGGGGTGTATTTATTAGAAGAAACTTTTCTCTCTCTCCCTGCGGGGTAAGGGGGGGGTGGGGTGGCAGGGAGAGGAGGTAAAAAACAGGGTTTTAAAAAACGTTCTTGGTTGGGGGAGTTTGATGGAAAGACCCGGGACTCATCCTCCCCCTGGGAGCTCTCCCACTCCAAACTTTCCAAGTCTTCTCCCTCGCCCTGTTCGGGGTCGGCGAGCTCCTCAGCGTTTCTCTTCCGTAGGGAAGGTATTCGCCCCGTGTCTCTCCCACCTCTCCTTGCACTCTCCCCACTTGACAGTGGTCGTTTCTCGACACTGTCATCATACTGTCAGAACCGACTTGGGGAGCTCTCACTCTCCGTCTCTCCAGAGCCGTCTTTCTCGGCCCTTTCTCACTTCAGGGGTTCACATCAGCCCTGGGGCGGGGGGGTTGGGGTGGGGAGGGTTTTTTGCCTCCACTCCCACTTCTCCCACTCCCGCACCTTCCGCGCACTCAACCTTACCTACTAACCACTTCCTCAACTACCGTCACCACTCCTCTCTTACTGCCCGGCCACCACCCAACCTCCTCCACTACCCACCACACCCCTCCTCCTCCACTACCTCCTCCACTATCACCTCCATCCGCTACCCTTGGCAACTGCCGCTTCCTTTCTTCTGGCGTCGGAAGCCCGTTCCGCAAGCCGCCGCATCAATCTGCCAGCCCTGACCCTTGTTGGCCCAGGAGGAGGTGTCAGCTGCCGGATGAGGTGGGAACGCTCGCCACAGAAGAGTATTGCACGAGCTACTTCAGTTCGTGCCGCTCACGTAGCGATGGCCCACCTCCCGGCACTTCACACAGGACCACCTTTTCACAGGCGTACTGCTAGGTGGCCATGTTCAACCACACTTAACGGCACAGCTTTGAGTGCTGGTCCTGGTAGTGAACATGGCCCCTGTTTCTCACTCCGAGGACTATGGTGGATATGGATTGGCTATTCAACCACCATTAGCCCCCGGGATCCTCCCTTTGCTGGACAGTAAACCCTCCAGGGTCCATGTCCAGAATCACGTCGGGATCCTTCACCTGGGTCAGGGGTCCCCTTCAAGTTGCAGTACTGCCCAACACATACTGCAACGTGCTACCGGCTGTACATTTCATTGTACATACGGACCACTACCAGTTTTTTTGATGTCTATTGTCCAGTCAGCTTGATCAACTCGAACATTTCTGCCAGGGATCCCTGCTTGTTCTGGGAGTTCTCTGGAGTTTCCCCCAGAACTCCCTCAGGAAGCTGGCTCTCGGCGAAACTGACATCGAAACCCTTCCCATATGGGAGAGGCGTTAGGATTGCAGTTTAACCTGCGCAGGGTACGAAAAACGGAGTTTGTGTCTGTTAATAGAAATAAGTTTGGGGACGCTCACCAACGTGAGTCGACGGTGAAATCCCAAAATGTGGATTATCAATATTAAAGCAAAAGGCGCAGCACATGGGGATATCGAGCGTTGAAGTCTTCTCCTTCTCAATATATTGATTAATTATCCATGTTATTTGTCTCTGCCTGAAAAATATTCCCGCTCCTAAAAGACCAGGCTTATATCCTACGTGCAAAAACGTTAAGTCAAGAGAAGTGGCAACGGACCGCTCATCTTTTCTTGCTGTTTCAAGGTTCACCGCCATCAACCTCTCCTCTCCTAGTTCAGCAGCCATAGCCTCCTCCTCTCCTAGTCAGCATACTCTCCTAGTTCAGAAGCAGCGTCCTTCTCCTCTCCTAGTTCAGCAGCCTCTCCTCTCCTCTCCTAGTTTCAGCAGCATCTCCTCTCCTCTCCTAGTTCAGCAGCCTCTCCTCTCCTCCTCCTAGTTTTCAGCAAGGCCTCTCCTCTCCTCTCCTAGATCACGGCAGTCCTACCTCTCCTCTCCTAGTTTCAGCATACCTATCCTCGTTCACGCCAGCCTCTCCTCTCCTCTCGGTCCTAGTTTCATCAGGCCTCTCGCTCTCTTACTCCTAGTTCAGCAGCCATACCTCTCCCTCGTCCTAGTTCAGCAAGCCATTACCTCTCTGTCCTAGTTTCAGGCATCCATACCTCTCCTCTCTAGCTCAGCAGCCATACCTCTCCTCTCCTAGTTTCAGCATACTCTCCTAGTTTTTCAGCAGCCTCTCCTCTCCTTGTCCTAGTTCAGCAGCCATACCTCTCTCCTCTCCTAGTTCTAGCAGCCATACCTCTCCTCTCCTAGTTCAGCAGCCATACCTCTCCTCTCCTAGTTCAGCAGCCCATACCTCTCCTCTCCTAGTTTTCAGCATACTCTCCATAGTTCAGCAGACTCTCCTCTCCTCTCCTATGTTACAGCGGCCATACCTCTCCTCTCCTAGTTCAGCCAGCCTCTCCTATCTCCTTCGCTAGTTCAGCAGCCATTAACCTCTCCGCTCCTAGTTCAGCAGCCCATACTCTCCTCTCATAGTTCAGCATTACTCTCCTAGTTCGAGCCAGCCTCTCTCTCCTCTCCTAGAGTAAGTCATCAGCCTCTCCGTCTCCTCTCCTAGTTCAGGCAAGCCTTCTCCTCTCCGCTACTAGTTCAGCAGCCTCTCCCTCTCCTCTCCTAGTTCAGCAGCCATACCTCTCCTCTCCTAGTTCAGCAGCAATACCTCTTCATGTCGCTAGTTCAGCAGCCATAACTCTTCTCCACTACCTAGTTCAGCAGCATAACTCTCCACTCCTAGTTCAGCAGCCATAATCTTCTCCTCTCATAGTTGGGCATGCCAGATCAGGTGAGCGTTTGGTCTCATTAAATTAGAGTTGTCTATATAGGAATGGACATGGAGAGCACTGGGCAGTTATCTTCCAAGGAAATTACTTCCTAAATATATTAGGCTATACAGTTCCTAATGGAAAGTCTATCTCACCCATATAACTTTTTTCACATTTTGTTGCTTTAAAAAAAGTGGGATTTGAAATAGATTTGATTAATAATTTTCGTAATCCATCTACACAAAATAATGTCAAAGTAAAACAACATTCTTACACATTTGTACAAACAACTACAAAAACATAAACAAATAGTAATTTCGTGTGATATGAATGACTAACCTCCTCTCGTTAATATATGATGTTGTTTTGTGGTGTATTAAGCCAACACAGAACACATTCCAAAGATGTCACACATAATCCCCAATTACTGACCACCTTTACCCTGGTACATTTGAACTATTTCGGCAATAATCAACAATAAGAACACTTGCAACATGTAACATGTGACAATTCACAATAATCCACAATATGACTACTTGCAAGCCCTGTTACATGTGACTAGTTCACAATAATCCACAATACTGACCACATGCACCCTTGTAATATGTGACTATTCACAGATTACATTCCCCAATAATGACACCTCTGCAACCCTGTACATGTGACTATTCACAATAATCCCCATAATGCAACAATGCAACCCTATGTACATTGTGACTTAATTCACAATACTGGACCTGCAAACCCTCGTACAATGTGACTGAGTTTTTCATACTGGCCCCCCATTGGGAATCGCACCCACAACACCTGCCGTTGCAAACGCCATGCTCTAACCCAAACTGAGCTACATCACTGCCGGCCATTGTCCTCCCCTACACATGGACAGACGCTGTGCACAGTGTCTAGTGCGATGCAGTGGCCTTAGACACAAAGTGACCCCTGCCACCCTTGTACATGTGACTATTCACACTACATCCACAATAATGACCTAAAATGAAAGAGTGAAAGGAGAATATAAATATTTAAGATCTGTTTGCAACAAGGCACTAAGTAATAGCTGCAAAACAAATTAACAGCGCAAATGAATACACTTGTGGGGCCTAAATGCAAAGCCTTAAGTTTGGGGCAAATCAAACATCACTGGAGTAACTGCTCCCTTATTTTGTCAAGCATGGTGTATGGCTGCATCATAGTAAGGCAATGCTTGACCATCAGTCAAAGACTGGGGGAGTGTTACAGGATGAAACGCAACGCGGGAGATCCTTAGAGGAAAGACTGCTTCAGTCTTGCCTTACACCAGGACACTGGGAGGAGAGGAAACTCACCCTGTCATCAAGACCGTAACCCTACAAGCATCTAAGCCACATCTAAATCTGTGGGAAGCTAAAAGCTAGCTTGCTTACCGTTTTTAGCAAGCTGCTAGCTAGAGTAGCCTACAGCCAAACTGGGAAGCTTCTAGTGGAGTAGCCTACAGCCAAACTGGTAAGCTGCTAGTGGTGTAAGCTACAGTCCAACTGGCCATCTGCTAGTGGAGTAAGGCCTACATCCAACTTGCAAGCTGCTATTGGAGTAGCCTACAAGCCAACCTGGTAAAGCTGCTAGTGTGTAGCTACGAAGCCAACTGGCAAGCTGCTAGTGGAGTAGCCTACAGCCAAACTGGTAAGCTGCTATAATGGAGTAGCTACAGGCAACTGGTAATCTGCTAGGGAGTAGCCTACAGCCAACTGGCAAGCTGCTAGTGGAGTAGCCTACAGCCAACTGGTAAGCTGCTAGTGGAGTAATAGCTACAGCTCAAACTGGCAAAGCTCTAGTGGGAGTAGCCTTACAAGCCAACTGGCTAAACTGCGTAGTGGGAGTAGCTACAGCCCAACTGGTAATCTGCTCGTGGAGTAGCCTACAGCCGAACTGGTAAGAAACTGCTATTGGAGTAGCCTACAGCCAACTGGCAAGGCTGCTAGTGGTAGTAGCCTACAGCCAACTGGTAGCTGCTAATGGAGTAGCCTACAGCCAACTGGTACAGCTGCTAGTGGAGTAGCCTACAGCCAACTGGTCAGCTGCTAGTGGATAGCCTACAGCCAACTGGTAAGCTGCTAGTGCGTAGCACTACAGCCAACCTGCGTTAAGCGGCTAGTGGAGTAGCCTAGCAGCCAAACTGCCACGCTCCAACTAGCTCGCATTGTACCGATAGTCATTGGTAGTGCATTATTGGGTTTGTTTTCCGGCGATTGGAAATGCATTGTATTGGCATGAGGAAGTGTTTATTTACGGTAAGTAGCACACTGTTTTGCATTGGATGGTTGGGTATTGTGCAATGTAGCTGTGTAGCGTTGTCATGAGACTTGCTTATTTTGATGATTGTCCCATGTTGGTAAAGCGTGCAGTAGCATGTATCTTTGCTGCAAGACAGCCAGTGCCTTGGCTGCAAATACATTGTGTGTAATTGTACTATCGATATTTTTACGTCCTGTGTTATCACAAGCGAAAAAATTTTGGCCCCCCTTAGTCATTTTTGAGGGCCCCCCTTGCCCAGTTCATCCTGCCCCCCCGGGCCTGGCTAGAGTAAACCCCAAAACTACACAAAAAGATTTTTCCAAAAGTCAAAGGGCCATTAAAAGGCGCAGTTAAAAGCTAACAGGCCCCAAAAACCATTATAAAAATGATTAAAATTAACTAAAATCACCCGATTCTTGTAAAAAGTTGTTTATGGGCGATTGCCCGATTTTGGGGAAGTTAACTAGATGTTTATCTCTATTTTTCGGACCTTTTAATCAGGGGGGAGAGGACCGAGACGTTTATTTCAATGTGATCTCCCTAAATCAAAGCAAAATGGAGAAAAAGGAAAATTGAATCCCCTTCCTTCCGTTCGACTGAAAAAAAGGACTTTTCCCCCAAAATACAAAAAAAAATACAGCGAGTTGCTTAGCTCATTTTCAAAAGTTTCGTCCGAATCTTTTTAAAATTCCCCCTTCATCTGTTTTTGGGGTTTTACCTGCACGGGGCGTAAAAGTCACAAAGAAAAAAGCCGGCTCCGCCCCCCCCTTCCCCCTTCCGCTCAATGAAACGTTGGGTTCGGCAAAATAAAATAATTTTTTATTTATTTTTTTATTTTAAAGTTTTTTAACCATAGCCATTTTAAACAAATTTTATTTACAAATTCACCCCGCCAAGATGCAAACGTGGGAAAAAAAACAAAACCCGAGTTTCAATGGGGGGGAAAAAAAAAACAAAAGTCAAAAAACAACAAAAATAATTTTAGTGGGGTGCCAAAAGTAGCAATTATGGAGGTAAGGGAAAAATGGCCCTAGTGCATAATATTACAATTGTATTAACACTGGGAAAAAAAGTGCAAAAGATTATGTGCAAAAAGAGATCTGGGGGCAAAGACAAATAAATACAATTGGGATGAGGGGTTGGGGGGGCTAATTTTAGATGGGCTTTTTACGGTGCAGTGATCGGGAAGGGGGCCTGACAAAAGTGCTTTGTTAGGGGAGAAAGAGGTCCCAGCTTTTAAAATTTTGCAGTTCGTTTTGCTTGGCAGGAGAAAAGGAAGGAAAGCGGCCCCAAAAGGGGGGTTGGCTTTGGGGGTGACCAGTGAGTATTTGGGGGTTTATTTTCTCCTAATTTATGGGGTGACTAAATTGAAATGCATTCTTTACTGGGCTATGAGGCTGTGAACCGGCAAGGGTGTGTTGAGTGAAAGCTGTTTTTTGGGGGTAAAAAAAGATAAAGGGGTTCTTCAAAGCTAGAATTTCTGGTTCTTTGTGATCTGTACCTTTCCTTGGGAAAAAAATGATGTCTAAGGGAGCGGCTCTTCTCACTAGATAGGTTGTTATGAAATCTTGTGCCTGGGGTAAGTGTGAACAAAATGGCCCGAGGAATGGAACCAAACCCCGAAACCACGGATTGGGAGAAAGTTTAAAACCCGCTCAAGCCCCTACTCTAAATTGGGCCCCAAAAAGTGGGGGAAAATTTCCCCCGTCAGGTATTTGGGAAAGAATCTGAAAAAATTTGTTATTTTTTGGGGTGTCCGCGAGTACTAGAAGCCCGTATATACGAAACTAATTTTACCTTAGGTTTTTTTAATAATTAAAAAAAAAATATCTTAGAATCGTTTTGACCTCTTTTTTTTCCTAAAACCCAATTTAATTAAAGCGACTTTTACAATTTGGGGACCCCGACGGTCTGGTAGAAAGGGGCTTTGCTGGATCTGTCCGGCCATTTGGCAACTCTTAATCGAAACCCTATGTTTCCAAAATCCGGGTTCAAAAAGGTGCAGATAAATTTTTTAAAAAACGAAGATCGCACTTTGGGTTTTTCCAAAAATTTTTTGAAACAAAAAATGTCTGAGTAAGTGAACTAAAATTTTGAAAACTTTAGAGAATAAACACAATATGTGACATGCAAGC